>JARKHS020017505.1:170000-230000 GCA_030143305.2 Amblyomma americanum
CAACGAACAGGTCTGACGCGGAACAAGAATAATAATAACAATAAAAAGGAACCAGCAGGGACGCGTTCGCGGGTGCGCCTGGGGCACGTGGAGGAAGACTATATAGAAGTGGAAACTACCCCGTCTGCGCCGACCAGAAAACGTCACAAGCCCGCGGCGCCACTACCCTGCTGGCGGCGCCTGGCGGCCTGGATAGAAACTACTGAGATACAACGTCACGGCATGCCCGCTGAAGCAAATACCCGTGCCGTCTGCTTATCGTCTGCTTTGAGCGCGCGCCCGAGCCGCCTGCCCGGGCGCTGCATTTTTTTTTTTCCCCTGCTGCTTCTACGAGGCGCCGCATGGCGCCGCCACTGTATGCGACCCCGTCGGCGCATACAACTGTGACTTTATCTGGTCGCCTGCGCTCGCTCGCGCTGACAGGAGTTTCACCTCCTATATAGTCTTGCTCCGTGGCCTGGGGCGAGCGTGCTCCGACGACTGCCGATGACAAATAGCCCCGTCGCTCCGACGCGCGCGGCTGCTCCCAGGGGCCAGCCAACGTCGACGCGGAAAAGAACAGCGAGCGACAACGACGCTGCGTCGTCGGACGTTGCGGTCACTGCGTCGTAGTTGTCATCGTTGCCGCCGCAGGGCGCTACTGAAACACTGGCGTTGGTGGAGAAACATCAAAGTGGCGCTAATGAGACGATTTCGGATACCTCACCTTCGGCATAGTTTACATCTCACCGCCACATCCGCCCCCACCTGCGAATCTCTCCCCCTCTCCCGCTGCCCTTCTTTTACATTAAGTGTTCGTAATTATAGCCGTAAACTTCGGCCTGAATGCATGCATGAAATGTGGGGAGAATACCGCGACTCTGCCACCGGCGCCGAGCATGGCTTGGACAGACAGTGCTGTGCAGACCATGATGGGAAGGTGGCACTACTCCCCCCCCCCCCTGCCCCTAACTCCCTCCCACCACCGGATAAAGGCAACTGCTGTTGCTGTCCGTGCGATTGCGGCCGCGAAGCCACCCCGAATGCAAGCTTAATTCGCTTCCTGTTCTGCCGATAGCCATCTTAATGTAGGTCCTCTCCGCAACGTCCGTCTGCTTCGGCAGCCCCTCATGCGTGGTGCGCAGTGGCATCTCTGACGCAGGTGCTTTCCGCTTCTGGCCAGGCTGCGTATACAAGTGCGGCAGTTCCATCGCCTCTATATAGCGAAAGGCGCCAAGGTCCTTCCCGGTGCATACAGCGACAAGGGAGACAGTTGCATGCCATCGTTGCGTGCCCGATGCGTAGAAAAGTCGGCCTGCTGCGCCATTAATCGCGACATTCTCGAGCGGGTCGTTAAGAGCTTAGCGCGCCATCTTGCATTCGCGGAGGGCATCGCTTCTAGCGACTAGTAATGTCAGCGATGAAGCCAACGAAAAGAAACCAGCACCGCTGAACACCTAACTGCGCCGCAGATGTGTTTCGTGACGCGGGTGCAATCCTTACAGAATTAAGTGAGCCACGGAAGAAATCCTCGAAGAGCGTGGATTAGTAAATGCGTTGCTCTTTCTTTATGAGCGCTTGGACGTCACGCATACAGGAATATATTAATGCAGCTGATGTATTGTGAGGATAGTAGTATAAGTTCGTGCCATTGTCGTCTTCCGAGAATGAATGAAGTGGAGGAAATTGTTTTGTCTTTCACGTTAAGCCTCCTTAACAGCCTGTAGCTCAGTTGGCTTGACAAGGACACTTTTTTACCATGAAACTTCTTCAATGGGTAGCATTCTTTAAATTTCGCGGGCGTGCGCTTCACAAGATTTCCTTCGCTTAAAAGTCTGCCTCACTGCATGGTTAGCCTTGAATCTCTGCTGCCATCTTGATGCCATGCTTGGGTAGACCTAGAACTGGACCTAGAACTGGAGTTGCAACTAGACCGCCACGTGCATAGGAAAGAAATTAAGCAAAAAAATAAAGCCAGTGGTGCCAGACGTTGGCACCTTGCCGCATTCTTGTGTTAAGACAAACCAGAGGTATTGTTCTACAGCCCGCGACACTAACCCACTTTTTGCATTCTTTTGTTCACTGTAATTGATGCACAAGCCGTCGCTCACCCTTCGTTAATGTTTCGTTAAGACACCCTGGGGTTGCAGTGAGTATACCACCGGATGCCATACGCCATATCTGTCCTTATTTCAGTTCCAGAATGCAGTCGAGGCCGCCATTAATTAACAGATATCCACATGCCTCATGTAATAACCCACGCCTGAGGATGCTGAGAAGAAAAAGAAGCGAATAAATTTCCGCTTTTCCTTTGCTCACGATCACATAAAATGTTGTTCCTGCGCGCTTTGGCTACATCGTGCCAAAATACACGCGCTTTCGAGAACCATCCCAGCAAACCAAACTTTCTAGTGCACGTACCTAGTCAAAGACGCCAAATTTTGTCGAGCCACAGCGCCAATAATAATAATAATAATAATTGGTTTTTTGGGGAAAGGAAATGGCGCAGTATCTGTCTCATATATCGTTGGAAACCTGAACCGCGCCGTAAGGGAAGGGATAAAGGAGGGAGTGAAAGAAGAAAGGAAGAATGAGGTCCCGTAGTGGAGGGCTCCGGAATAATCTCGACCACCTGGGGATCTTTAACGTGCACTGACATCGCACAGCACACGGGCGCCTTAGCGTTTTTCCTCCATAAAAACGTAGCCGCCGCGGTCGGATTCGAACCCGGGAACTCCGGATCAGTAGTCGAGCACCCTAACCACTGAGCCACCGCGGCGGGTACAGCGCCAAGGGTAATTGTGTTTTCAAAATTCTACAAACTCCCTAACGACCGGCTACAAATCTCTAATTACAACTAAGTGCTTAACTCTACTAGTTAAAAACTTAATTATTAGAAATTAGTTACCCAGCTTAATTACTACTTAAGACGATTCATTGGTTTTCTGTTGTGAGCCAACACAGGCATAACTGTGTTGAAAAAGCAATATTTTTCCCTCAAAAAAACCTATTGTTGAGAATTATTGAGAGTCTTCCCTGAAACACCTGGTATATTCCCCGTGCCACCCGGGTCTGTATGACCGCGGTAGCCTCGGAGAGCGGCTAACCGCACAATATTGATGAAACCACTGAACAATAGCGAGAGTGCAGTACGTATGTCATGCACGCGGCCAGCGGTGTACACTCGAGTAAATATGCGAATGGTGGCCTTCACACAAAATTGGCGGTGGTTTAGCTCTGGTTAAACCCGGAGGGACGCGATAGCTACAGCTGGCCGAGTAGAACTTGCTCAGTTGAAATGCAAAGGCAGTCTTTCGCCGCTTCGTTTCGCTGGGCGTTCCTTCTTCATCTTGGTCCCATTTGACACGGCGCATGCGCACAGCTGTGGCGGCTCGGATTCGCCGGCCGCGCCGCGCCGCCGGCAGTAGCAGCTGCTCCGCACCACGTGGCTGGTCGCGTGACCAGCCACGTACGTGACCAATTCTTCCTCATCGGGTGGTAGAGCTCATGACGTCAGAGCAAAAAGCGATTTTCCGCTTTTGTTATCAAGGATTGTGTTGAACGACGCCAAAGAGCAAATAATCTGAATTGGGAAAAAGTATTCACGAAACACTCTCCTATAGGTCTATATTGGGCAATGCTGCGCTCAAAAACACGATTGACTCAGTTATCTATGCAGTTAAATAAGATAAAGTATAAAGGTGATGATGACGATGATGAATTTTTATGGCGCAAGGGCATCTGTGGCCAAAGAGCGCCATGGCACAAGGTTTTTCTTTTTTCTCAAGGTGCTGTCAAAGACACATTCCCCAAGTATTTCACCCCTGAAAGAAGCCGAGCACCAGACCAGGGGAAAGCTTGTACCCATTGTATCACCGGTAGGTACCCGGCGGCACTGGGGATCGAACCCCGCACCTCCCGCATGCGAGGCGGATGCTCAAACGACTAGCTCACCGCTGCGGTTTAAAGATAAAGGAGCTTGGAACTTTCTTGAAAGCCCCCGAGCTGGTTTGTTTACGATGCACGACTCGTTCTTCCAAAGCGGTGGTCGCGGGGTTTAGTGCCCATAGAGAAGACGTGGAATGTGGTCGCTGTGAGTTTTCTGTATGCCCTCCTCCTCATCCTCCTACACAAGGGAGTCAAAACATATTCACACAGACAAAACGCCTGCTCAAAACAATCAAAACGCATGCTACCGTACAAAAAAAAAAATTCGTCATGCAATACCATTACCTCAGTCATAACGGCACGTAAACAGCCTATAGTCCAATACAAGTCCAGAAAAAAGCGACTTTTCCCAGTCAAAAGGCCCCCTTCCAACGAATGGATGTTGTCGGCCGATTCTCATGAACCTGTTAGTGTGACAATGCATGGAGTGCCGTGACAAAGCGGAGAGGCAACTATCCCCGACAATGCGCGGAGGGGACTATCTCCTTTCATATGTCACTCCCTGTATTGTTACACTAGCAGGTCATGAGAACCGGCCGACGCCATTCCTTTACAATAATGGTCTTTATACAGTCTATAAACTTGTTATAGACATTATTGCCTTCCTATAGATATTTCTTTTTGTCTATTCATAGCCCATAGACTCTCTATAGACAAAAGTCTACTAAAAGTGTATGGCCATAAATCTGTAGATTGTCTATAGACTGTCTATAGGTTTTGTATTGCCTATAGACTTTTCTCTGGGGTTTGTCTATAGAGAGTCTATAAACTTTATAGACAGAAGTGTATGGACAGTCTATGGACTGTCTAAATAAGTTTTTGTAAGGAATTTGGCTATAAGGGGATCCTATTACGGGGAAAAGTCGCTTTTTTTCTGGACTTGTAACCGAGTATAGTGAAGAATATACTCGTGCAGGGAGCGCTTTATTATAGAATTGTCTGTGTAATGTCCGAGCACTGCAAAATATTTCGGTGTAAAGAAATCTTGTGCCTTTATAGTGAGCGAAGAGAAATTTGCCGGACGGCATGACACTTACTTTTTTACATATCTTCGCCTGTCGGCTCGCATAGGCCTATACAACAATCACACATTAATGTCTCAGACAAAATCTAAGTAAATGCTCTTCCAAATGATGGAATCAGGTGCGACAAAATTTACCATATTCCTGAGCGGGGCGCACACATCTTGCGAGCAAGAGCCACTCGATGCTCATTTTTTTTTTTCGGTAATCATCGGCGCATGTCGCGAACATTTTATTGAAGACTACATAAGTGCACGTATTAGTCTGCAGTTATATGAGCTCGACAGCATGCATGTGTGAAAAACAAAAAAAAATACTATCCGGTCGAATATATGCAGCAGTCTGAGTAACACCACCGATTTTGTTCAATTTCAATTCAGATATGGCTGAAAGTCAGTACTGAAATCCTCTATAACAACAGCTTTTTTTTTAAATCACGAATTAGCGTTACGAATGATATGATAGGGATGGAAGAGATCAATGTTAAATTTCTAGCCTGCAAGTCCAGCTTTTTCGCGAAAAAAAAATTGTGAAAATTGGAAAATTGTAAGACAGTGTTATGGAAATATTGAAGGTAATGGTCCATTATTCTGATACATAGAAAAAAATCGTTTTTTTTTTAAGCGTTTCCAGCGATCGCTTCGAACAGTTAAGACTGCCATAGAAACCCAATGGGGAATGTTTTTGACGCTAGCTAAAACGTGAATATAAAAAATAAATCCACTACTGCCGTCGGGTGCTCTGCGAATACATCGATTGTTATAATAAAATCTTACATTATATGAAAAAAAAATTGCGTTCCTAGATGGTTTCTCGCTTAAAACTGCTTTTGTCCAGAATTCCTGGGTGTGATCCTGAGCCTGAGCTTGAGCTTGAGCCTGAGCAGATTCCTTTCATCACAGGAACCTTGCACGACCGGGTGTCTTGTTGTGTATAATCGCCACACACGGGGTTCACGGGGCTTGTCCTTTAGCTTTTTTTTGTTCATCCTCTGCGTTTCGGTCGGATGCTTCGTCGGTCGTAAAAATCTTGCCACAGCCGCGCTCACAACACGGCGGCCGCAGCTGAAGCCCGGCCACTTGATCGTATTCAGCAGGGTCGCCGTCCTGTCAGCACCTGGCCCGTGGTGCGTTGATGTATCTCCTTTTCTCGCTTTTCCGTCAGTTCACGGCGAAAACAAAAGGCACATTTTATAGCATTTTTATACTTGCTGGGGAATGTGGTGGGAGTTCATCGCATGTTGGTGCTGCATGTTCGGGATACATGCTCGATATGCATGTTCGACGCATGCAGCATCTGTGCCCGCCTTGCCTGCTTTTATGGTTTTACCCTTTACGGCTGTCCTCTAGCACAACATTTAAAACTTCACCAGCTGGCGATTCTATATTTCAAGTTTTCATTTCAGGCGAACATATTCGCATTGTATTCGACATCGAGCCCGTCGTGGCTTTGACGGTGCGGGCTGGACATTTAAAAATTTTTTTTGAGAGGGGGGGGGGGGGGGGGGTTGCTGGCGCCACCTTAACATATATATTCCAAATCAGCAGCTATTTATTTATTTATTTCGAAGATACTGCCAGCCTTATTTGAGGCCTTAGGCAGGAGTGGGAAATAAGATAGAAACAAACATAACACAGCATAAAAATCACTGCAAAACATTTTTAGCACAGTTTTCGCATCAAAAAGTAAAAAAAAATGTAGGCACATGAATGCTAATTTTAGACCATCGCTGTGATAGGAAACATATGACAATGCGTACATCCTTTTCCTGTCTGCATCTTAAGTTCAAGAAATAAGAAGAGCGAAGTGTTGTTATTTCGTAAATTTTTGTGCCGGCCGCGATTAACGACTCTGAGCCCTATATAATATTCTCAAAATTTAGCAGTAGCAAGGAAAACAGATTTTCCCCTCTAAACAACTTAGGGATTTTCCTTGGGTGACACGCACCTAGATTGCCGAGTTCGTTTTCCAAGACGTTGCATCACCGATCAGAGGTTCCCAAGATGCAGGCTGTTTTGTAAAATTATAAACGAAACAGTGAACGAAATATTTGAAAGAAAATGCTTTTAGATGGCATTATTAGTGCAAGAACTTTTAGTTTAGGCTGCTCTGGCCCTCGTGGCCTCCTCTTTGGCGCAGCTTTGAAATTCACCGCTGTAATTATTCCGCGGAAGGAAAGGAAAGGTTTATTGTTAGCGTACTAAATATATCTAGACAATGCGATTGAGATAATGGACTTACAACAAATATATTATGACAATTCCTAATGTTTACAGTTTTCCTCAGTCTTCCTCACGGCATGAAATACAGATAATTATGACCCTTCTTTTTTTAGATGTGCAATTTTATGAGATTCCTGCAAGAAAGGTATCTGTTGTGTGAATTTAACTTGTTTATCGCTCTTTTACGAAATCCCGCAGAATGCGATACAAGCCGCAAGGCCACCGTTTAATCGTGCACGGGCGGCTCTTTGAATAAGGCACGAATGAACACTGTAGTGATATAATACGCGCTCCAGCACGCCCTACTATCTTCTTCAACGCGTGGCTGATTCCGTGCAAATACGGCATAACAAAGAAATCATTTTTAGCACCTTTTTTAAAAGCATTAAAATTAGGCCTCATATGCTATGCTTTATTTACCAGGTAACATCCAGCATCGACAGCGCTTGCGTACAGTTCTTAGAAGTGCCCAAGCCTACAGAAGGTCTGCAGCGCCCCGCGCCCTTATATTCCCTTTCAGATTGCATGCATATTTCTATAACTACCGCAACAATGCGCACGGACTACACTCGGTGCGCTCACACTGCTCACAACGTGCGCTCACACTGCATGGCAGCCACGTTATCCAGTGCACTCGTGTACACCGCGTGAAATTACGAGGAAGGGCTGTATCTGAACGCCTTTAAGTCACTCATGTACTCAACATCGTCCAATGTCTGGTGACGACAAATTCACTCGGGAAGAATAATCTGTTGTACACAATAACAGGAACAGGTGGCCACAAGACTTTTGTAAAACAAGACAGAGCCCATCATCTATATATACCAAAGGTGAAGAAAATTTCACCACTGACTTTATTTCAAAACTATTTTGATCGGTAAAACCACCAGGAAATGCCAGTGCTGTACGATGGCGACCAAACTAGAGAATGCAGATCCGCGGCATTATACAACCTTTGTCCGTAAAGTTCCAAGACTGATTTATTTTCTTCTTATGTTAATTGCTCTGGCAGCCGCTAGATGACACTACATGTAGAAAAATGCGCTGTCACTAGTCTACTCATTCTGCTGTCAGTGTGAGTGAATGTGGAGAGATGGACGTCCACCTCGAAAAGCGTGTAAACATAAAACTCTGTGTGCAGCTTGGTAAGACAGCCACACAGATGTATGAGCTCCTTCGTTACGCTTACGGCAACGAGACATTATTGCGGGCGCGAGTTTTCGAGTGACTCAAGAGGTTCGTTTCGGGGAGAACGTCGGTGGAAGACTACCACAAGGCAGGGGCGCCCTTCAACCTCACGGAATGAAAACAACGTGGCTCGGATCAGGGAAATCGTACAGCAAGACCGCACCATTACAGTCCGCATGCTATTAGATGCTCTCGACATTAGTAAGAAAGCACGCCACCATTTTTTGAGTGAAGAACTTGGGGAAACGAAAGCTGAATGGCCAGACTTGTGCCGCACTCCCTCACACAGGACCAGAAGGACACGCGGGCATCAGTGAGCGCTGATTTGCTCTCCGAGGCAGAGAAGGATGCTGCATTCGTCGACAGCATCATTGCTGTAGACGAAACATGGTGTTTTCAATACGATCCTCGAACAAAGAGGCAGAGCGCCGAATGGCGGTCCACAAGCTCTCCGGCGTCGAGAAAGCTGCGGTGACAGAACAAAACAAAGACGATGCTGATAGTTTTTTTCGATGCCAGAGGTGTCATAAAACACGAGTTCGTCCCACAAGGGCAGACGGTAAATCAGGAGTTTTATATCCGCGTGCACCAACACATGCGTGATGCACTGCGACGCCGTCGCCCTGACTTATGGGCATCTGGACAATGGAGCCTTCTCCACGACAACGCAAGGTCGCACACTGCTCTCAGCGTGACAAAATTTCTCACCAAGCACAGCATTGCTGTACTTCCCCATCCGCCATACTTGCCTGGCTACTCTCTATGCGATTTTTTCCTGTTTTTTTTTCGTGTGAAGAGAGCTCTAGAAGGTCGCTGGATGGGGATCGTGGAGGCCATTCAAGACGCCAGGACAAAGGAGCTGACAGCCCTGCCAAAAAAAGCGTTTTCCAGCTGTTTCGAAGACCTCAAGAAGCGTTGGAAGCTGCGTATAGACTGCAGGGGAGACTATTTCGAAGGGGTGCTGCACAAATGATTTCAATGTTAAACGCATTTTTTTAATGGACTCAGTCTCGGAACTTTACGGACAAAGGTTGTAGTATACAGAACAGCAGAACACACAATGCATCGTAATCGGAAATTGGAAATATTTGTTGTTTTACTTTTTCAATATGGAAACGGATTTCGAACGAATAGCATGAACTTGAAAAACATTTTTTTTTCTAAAGTGGCCAGATGCCCACATCCCTAACGAAGTTTTTTAGACAGTCTATAGACTGTCCATAAACTTTTGTCTATAAAGTCTATGAACTTTCTGTTGCGAAATCTTATAGAGTAGTTTATAGGCAATACAAATCCAAGAGACAGTCTAGGGTCTACAGTCCATCTGTAGATTTAGGGCCATGCACATTTAGTAGACATTTTTCTGTAGGCAGTCTATAGACTATTATTAGACAAAAGAAAATATCTATAGGATGGAAATAGAGTATATAAGAAGTCTGCAGACAGTCTATAGACCATTTTTATAAAGGATAATTACCGCCTCCCTGGGAGCAACTGCTGTAAGTAAAAAAAAAAAGATAGCTTTTTTCCTTTTTTGTCGGCAAGCTTTTGTTAAGAACCTTCATCGGACTATATACACCTAATTTTTCTTTTCTTCTTTAAAATTCTTCTTTAGGATGATGCGTTACACTTGATAATACATGAATCACTGCGTGGTATCCTCCCACGCCCTCTAATTAATTTATATTTCAATGTCTCCTCTCATGCTGTCTCGCTTTCGCTGTCATCAACCGAACGATAGCTGCGACGTGTAGTTGACCTTCACGTCACGTAAGGCATGAAAAAAGTAATACAAAGGCTGATGCGCAGATTTAATATTTTAAGAGCGTAAATTGCGGGGCTAGTTGGTTCATAATACTCAGAAGGTGGAACCAGCGAAAACAGACGCAGTACAAGAAATAGGAGGCACACACACACACAACACTTCTAATTGGATTTACAACTGATTTGTTACAATGAAGAAACCAACAAATAATTTATACGTTTTTCCAGCGCAAGCACATGGTCCGAACAAGGTGATGTAAACATATTTACGATGACAAAGACTGGCACTCCTTTTCGGTGATAAAAACTGATGGATCGCTATGCATGTCTGCTTATTATTTCTTATTAAAAATGTTTCCTGCAGCTCAAGCTCACGTCTTGATTTCCCCCGACCGATAATGTTAGCGAGATGATACCGAGGGGAACAATGGCGGCAGTCCTTGACATGCAAGGCTAAGTTGCTTCCTGTGCACGAGCCCAAAGTTGTTTGGTGCTGCCTCAGTTTTTATTTCTTTTTACCCACCAGTTTAACCAATATATGGCTGTAGGTATTGCCGCAGTACAATTGGATGGAATAGATCACACCTACTGCGCACGTATATAGTGAACATCGTCTGCTAGTTGGTATTCCAAGCGCTATAGTTTCCAGCTGGCCACCAGTGATTTGGGCGGACAAACCGGAAAGTTTACGGGGAGTAGAAAACACCAAAGTGACACCTAATTTCTGAGCCACTTTTTTCAGCCCTTGTCACGTCTTGTGGAAGTAAGGTACCGCTTCAGTCTTCTTCCTACTCTCTCCCACTGGGCTTGCAGACTTTGCGGAAAGCCCTTTCATTTTTGCGATAAGGATTCAGCCACTGCCCGCATAACCAAAGGGGGAAAATCGGAAGCCTTCAACCGGTCAACCTGCTCCGCCATACCTTGCTGCATCACATGTGGGCAGTTCAGTTTATATACATAGAAAAGTGAAGAAATCATTTCTCCAGTCAAAACTACACCGTTACCAAGCAGTATACGAAGTATACGACAGCCCGCGCGGCGGCCAAGTGTCGTGACACACACGTAAAATCGTCACGCTTAATATATGACCCTAATGGCGACTTATAGACAGTTGGTCTCCATCGCATCTCAACTAGGATGCTACTGCCATCGAAGGACAATTTTCTAAATGCACGGGGTCAACATGGGGAATCAAATTTGACACTTCCGGGTTTGCAGTTTCATGCAGATACGGATGGTACACAACAAAAAAAAACAAAAAAGGAGAGAATTGCATGAGTCTGATAGGAACGCGAATAGCAAAAAAAAGGGGGGGGGGGGAGGGTATGTACGAAACGAAAGAAGACCAAAACCACAAAGGCGTGCGTGACACCACGCAGCAGCGCGGATGACGCAAAAAGTGGATCCCCTTGTCGACGAGGTGTTGTGCACGTCCCGTTCCGCGGCCCTAATCTGCCCAGTTTTCCTCCCAACGACAGACAGTCCAATTGATCTCGGCGCCTCCGCACATCCCGCGCCGTCCTTCACACGCCACCAGCGCGGCGTCCACGCGCCATCCACGCGGGACCTTCGTCGCAGTGCGCAACGCTTGCGTGTGTCGTCTCGTTCGTGTATTGCGTCGTGGGCGGCAACACACCACACTTGCTTTCACGCTATACACGCCTTGCCTGCCTTCGGGCAGTGTTGACGCGCTCACGCCTCAGGCGCGTGCGAGGAGGCGCCAGCGGCGTTGCTCCAAATTGCTTCGTGCCCGAGAAGGCGGCCACGCCATCCGGTCAGCAGCGTCGCTGTGTGGTGTGTATAGGCAGGTGCCTTGCCCGATGCTGCCGCAGACCAGATCACGCGATCAACACATCGGTGTGCGCGCTAAGTGTGTTTGTCCAGAGCGACGAGTGTGGGGACTGGCAGAACGGGAGTATACCGAATTTGCGCACGCGTTATGCACTGACTTCTTGGCTTGAGCATCAATCGCAACCAGGAGCCGTGTATTGGAAAGGTTCTCGAACGTAAACTGAGAGGAAAAAGAAAAGACCTTCAGGGTGCAGGACACATTTTAGAGGGACGGACACTGGTAACCGTTGATATTGCTTTACGTAGAAGACCGCGTACGAAGGGGGCAGCGGCGAGGGACGGTGCGGTCGCCCTGGCCAATCCTCGATCCGCCGTGGGCACGTGCCATTAAGCCTCAGGAGTTCATCATCACCATCTGGGCCCGCAGCAATTAAATCATATTTCATCATGGCATCATGCCACCTTGTCCATTCGCTTGCCACACCGTAACATTTGGTGCAAGGTGCGGGCTATTACATTGTTATGCCGTTTATGGATCGGTGCTGCATTTACCAACCACTATGCTTTCCGGATGGGGATGGCCGACAGCCCTGCCTGTGAGAGCTGTGGTTGTGAGGAGACCATCGCTCATCTTCTCTGTGAGTGCCCTGCATTTGCGAGTGCAAGACATACACTGTGTTGTGCCCTGGACCGCCTCGATCCTCGCCCATTAACAGAGCAAAAGATCCTCGGTCCGTGGCCACAGCAGTCGACTGCCCTCAAGGCATACAAGGCACTCTTTGCCTACTTGAGAGCGACTGGATTGAGCGACAAATTGTGACAGCGTTGTGCGTGTGTGTGCTATGCCTTTTTCCCTTCTCTCTTCCTCCTTTTAGCCCCCTAATCCCTCTTCCCCAGTGCAGGGTAGCCAACCGGAACCCCTTTCTAGTTACCATCCCTGTCTTTCCCTCCTCCTCTTTATCTATCTATCTGCGGGCTATCGTCGCCTTCCCTGCTCTGGAGCTTCGACACCTTCGTTCGTCGTAAGCCGAGGGTTCCTGGATCCCGCCGCCCGAATCTGCCCCAGTCCGATCTGACCCAGCCTCTCTCCCCCCCTGCCCCGTCCTCAGCCCCGCCCATTCGACACGACGACGACATAACTACCAGATCGCTACGAGAAGACCCGACTACCTCGCGACGCCACGACACCAAACAAGGCGGCATCCCCCCGCCCGTGCTGTTCGGCGCATCCATTGATCTATAGCCTCCGCCTCGTGGCGACTGCTGGTCATCAAGCTGCGGGGACCAGAATTCATCAGTTCAGCTCAGTCACCGCGGTAGCAAGCATTCATTCTCTTCTGTCCTTTCCCGACCTTCTTCACTGTCACGTCATCCCTCCAATAACAAGCAATCGATAGGGGCGATCGCTCGCTGGCCCCGGGTCATGCTACGTATATATAGAAGACGATGGAGCGGGCAGTGGCGCGGGACGGAGCGCTCGCGCTAGGCACGCAGCCATTAAATCATATTTAATCATGATATCATGTCCTATTTCACCTACCACCCCATAAAAGATATTCTTATTCTTATTCGTTTGTTATTCTTAAGTCCCTTCAGTTTGGTCGGTTCCCAGATATATATGATATTAGCATCATAACAAGCACTATCATTCACAGGCTTCGGTGTCAAGGAAGCCCTGACCAGTAAAAGAAGTCGAATAATGAACCAGGAAAAAAATTCTTACAAAATTCAGTCTCAGGCTATAGGTAATAAGACAATGATTCTTATCCTATAGACGTGCTGACCCACTTCACCATCTGCTGCGTCGATAGACCCTATAGTGACGAAGGGAGCGCGCGTCGTACAGATCCAGTGAGACTGATATGTCGTGTGGTATCGTGTAGTGTGTCATTTCATGTCGTGGCGTGTCGTGTCGTGTCGAGCCGTGCCGTGCTGTGCTTCGCCGCACTGCGCTGTGCTGTGTTATTTTCCTGCTGTGGTTGCTCAGTGGTTAAGGAACTCGTCTGCTTAGCCCGAGGACGTAGGTTCGATCCCGGCCGTGGCGGCCGCGTTTCGATTGAGGTGCAACACAAGGCGCCACGTAGTGTGCGATGTCAGTGCTCGTTACATATCGCCAGGTGGCCGAAATTAATTCAGAACTAACCACTATACGGCGTCTCTTATCTGCCATGTTGCTTTGTAACGGTAAACCGCATATACTAAACCGCTATGTTATGTGTGGTTTAACATCCCGAATCTATGCGTGAGCTATGAGCGATGACCGAGTGTAGGACTTGATTAATTTGAACCATCTGTGGTTCGTTAACGTGCACTGACATCAAAGAGCACATGAGCATGTTTTGCATTTCGCTTTAGAACAGAAATGCGTCTGCCTCGACCTAGGGCTCAGTAGCCGAACGGCACTGCTACAAAGCCACCGCGGTGGGTTTGTTAATATCCTTGTATATTATGTTGTCAGTTCTTGCACAGGTTATTAACGCGACAGAGTTAGGGTCCCAGTTATTATGGCAAACAGTCCGCATTATGGCCAGCAATCACTGCCTGGAACTCGCTACCCACGATCATCAAATCATCCCGTACCGAACCCTCATTCCATAGAAACTTGAGAAAGTATGCACTTTTTAGTTTTCCTCAATTACCATGGCAATGAACCCTGTATTTATTGTATACTAATTTTAATGCTTTAGTGCTTTTATGTAGTATTGTCGTCACTTTTCTCCCGTGTTTCTAAATGTGTTTGTAAAATTCGACATGCTTAACCAAATTTCTGTTGTGTTTGTCAATTACCACTACACCTGTTTTCCGCTTATGTAGTTATTATCTGGCATAGTTTTATCTGCCTTATATGTACAATTAATATAAGGAGGCCCCCATGACAGTTTCTACTTTGGGACCTCCTTCTCCACTAATTAACTGATGTGCCCCATACTTGTACATCTTTTCCAATAAACCAGGAACCTGCAGAAATTACGGCGTCGGTGTTGTGAGTGAAGAAGCAGGTGGTCCACCTGGCAGTGTTTGAAGCAGCCACCTGCTGGGCAGCGGCCCATCGCTTAGCCGCCGCACCACTGCGCCAGGAGTGGCATGAGGACTTCCGGCGACTATGAATACAAAGTAGAGAATGAGCGTCTCGGCGGAGTAACACGCGAAGAGGGCCCTAGAGCGCTGAATTAAGGGACCCATTAACGCCGTCGCGTCATACTCTAAAAGCGGAGCTTAAGTGTTTTTCCCCTCAGCGAAAAAGAATAGCCAGTGCCACTGCCACTTTTCCTTACGTCTTTACTTAAATAGAAAAAAAGTCACGAGACAAGCAAAATAGACTAAAAAGACAACCACTTACCTTTAGAAAAAGCCGCGTGACCAGCGATATTCTGTACGCATGTCGCGAAATGACACAAATAGTCACATAAGCCTATGAATGACTGGGACGGATTCGCGGCTGGGTGTATTCTAGATCGTGGTTGGTGTGGGCTCGCGGATTCCAATTCGGGCTCCCAAATTGACCTTCGCCGCACAGGGGGAAACCAGGGCAGAGTGTTCAACTCGAGGATATAGTCTTTCTGCTTCGCTGAGGTATACGCGGAAGAGGCGCCTACGTCGCAAAATGGATAGAACTGTAGGCTAATTCCTTTAAAAAAAAGTGGTCTATTTCTGGTCTATAGACTTCACATCAACTACTGCCTTTCTTTAGGTATTTCTTTTTCTCTATTCACAGTCTGTAGACCGCCTATTAACAAAAGTCTACTAAAAGTGTATGGCCATAAATCTATAGATTGCCTATGGGATTTGTATTGCCAGTAGACTATTCTCTATGATTTGTCTATAGATAGTCTATAGATGCTATAGACAGAAGTCCATGGACAGTGTATAGACAGCCTAAATAAATTTTTGTAAGGGACTGGAGCCATGGCGCTGTAAAATTTGGAAGAGTCACTTTAATATTTAAACCCAGGTCTTCAGTGAATTTCTGGCCGGGAGTTTTGCAGTTTCGGAGGGTCTCATGATGCACCGCCACCGCTAGTTGCGCGATGAAGCAACGAGAAGCATGTAAATTTTCTGCAACTAAGGAATGAACCTTCGGAATTTCGATTTAATAATGGATGTCCTCTTCGCTGATATATAACTATTCTATTCCAATTCTATATTCTTCTTATTCTTTTCAGTTTTAATCAGTTGTTTAAGACGACATATGCCACGGCGCAGTTATCACTGGGAACCTTTAGGCGCAGCTATGAAGCTCCGATAAAATCAAATTAAAGAGCAATCGCTTTTAATACATGACCACAATACCGACTGAGCAGCTCCAGCGTCCAGTGGGAGAAACTATTGCTATGCAGGCGGCGAGCGTCGAACGCGTCGAACGGCGAGCGTCAAAGACTGTGCGCTTATAACCGCGGTGTGCTTATACCCATGTGGATACGGTACCTTAGCTCAGAGGCGAGCCTGGTCATAAGGCGTAGGTGCTTGACGTGCGGTCGCACGCGTGGCGTCATACGCTGCGCGATTTTACTGAGGGAAAGGACTGTGTTCTTTGTCTTTCTGAGCAAGGCCTGTTCGGGCGAATTACGCCACCGAAAACCGCTTTCAATCGGCAGCGATGGTGCGCCTTCGTGTGTATACAGAAAAACTACGTCTGCGCAGACCGACTGGCCGTCAGGTTGCACCTCATGTTTCTCGTCTTCGGCGCTGTATCGCGCGTCTATTTTTTTTGGTCAAAGAGTTGTTGTTTTCAGTCGCATTGAAATGACATCTTTTCTTTTTCGCTTGTAAAATTGGAAGAGTCTTCACGATAGTCTCCATTTTTTTGTTACGTGGCCCGTCGTCAGAGAGTGATGAAACTAAACGTGAGGGAAGGCGCTGCGTCGCTTTTATTCAAATTGTTTATCGTGGTTTATCGCTGTTTTGCGGTGTGAGCCGTAATACGGAGCCCACCCTATTATATAGCTCAGCCACCACCTGACTGAGGTCTTCAGAATTTTGCAGCTGCCCGACGGTGCACCCCCAGGAGGGTGTAGAAGGCACCGCCGACGTATACTGAGGGCGACGAAGGCCGCGCAGCAGTGAGAATGACCTATATGCTACAAAGCGAAGAGAGCGGACCCATACCCAGCAAGTCTGGACAAAAGCATTTTTTAGTGAGAAACTGTTTATGAACGCAGTTTTTTCGGATAATGTAAAATTTCACTATTGAAATCAATATATCCGCCGATCACCCGACGGAAGTCTTGTATTTTTTTTTATTCACGTTTTTGCTATCGTCAAAAACGTTTCCCATTAATTGGTTTTCTATGGCATTCTTAACTGTTCGATGCGATCGATGGAAACACCTCAAAAGAAAGATTTTGCTGCATATCAGAATAATGAAACATTAATTACCTTCAATGTTTCCATAACAGTGTCTTAAAATTTTTCAGTATTCAAAATTTCTGCCCGAGAAAGCTGGGCATATTCCTGCTCGGAAGGCAGTGCAACAGTGAGAATGTAGGAAGTGTCAGCGATAAGCAGCCTGCGCCATCTTGTGAGATTTGTGACCAATGACGGCTCTCGCCGAATCTTTTAACTGAGTAGTAGCTTAGTTTCGGCGATAATTTTTTTTTCGCTCGCTGTTCCTATTACCGTTGGGCTGGTTTGTTGCCATGGAAGTCGATATACCTCAAATTGCGAAAAAGAAAGGCCCCATCTATAGTAGTACGACTTCTGAACAACGCCATAAATTTTCCGTTACGCATTTTGCGAATGGATTATAAAGTATTACATGCCGACTCAATATATAAGAGGTGCGGAGCTCGACCGCAGTACCGCAGGGCTCGCGCACTGGTTTTCTGAAGGGCGCAAGATTTTCCTTGTCCCAGCACTCTGCTTCACTGAGGCGAAATGCTTGCAAAAATGAGTATTGTGCCCAACCTTGGGCACACAAAAATTACATTATCTACGGAGCACTTTGGCCAAGTTTCTCTTGCGCTATTAAAATTAAATCATCACCATAATCTTTCCACAAGGTACAAACAAGAAGAAATCTCAAGCTTGTACCTGCAACACGATCTCTGGGCGTGTTTGCGGCTTCCCGTCCTCGTCTTCAAGGCGATCATGGTTTCTCTTTATTCTTGTTAACGCATGGGATAGCGCAATTAAGCCGGACATGTTGAGTCTGAAGGTGAAAATATGTTATATCGGGGCTCAATGTTTTGCGGATGCGTAACACAGAAGGCGTCTGGCGTGCGCAAGCTGTGTGAGTTGGTAAAGAGATAACGGGCATAACGGCGTGATTGACAGAAACAGTGGCGGAGACGCTTGCTGCACGAGTCTACCTCACACTTTACTGTGGCCAAATTGGAGCGCCGGGGAGTTGTACCTTTAGCAGCATTCCCCAACAGAAGAATTATTCGCGTATGAAATGTCCTGATTCTTTTTGCTTATTCTATCCTGCATATATGATGAATGTACAGGCTTCTTGTGGAGGCAGTATTGTTGTGACATTTCAGCTTTACTTTTATTGTTGTGTTCCTTTTTTTGACTCGTTCGCTGTTTTGACTTACGTGGACATTTATCGTTCGACGAAGTCGGCGACGCACACTGCGTAAGAAGCACAATGCAAAAAAAAAAAAAACTTAGCGCACCATTAGAGTTGAGGCCTGCGGCGAATTATTATTTTGGTCCAGACTTCAACATGACTTGGCGAATTTCGAATTGCTGCTCGATTTTTTTTTTTTACGCTATTGAGAGGCTGAGAAGGAACTGTCAAGTTGGCATAAAATGGAGAACCGTTGACGGTCTACACGTCCCCGACCAAGGGTACAAAGAAGTAGCCATCCCCTCTACCTTCCATTACCTTCCTAGTAAACACTGGTAAATGATCATAGTTTCACTAACTGGACCTCACGAACCTAAACTTACGTTTGCGCACCTCTCTGTTGACTTCTATTCACGTCAGTTAACCAAAAATACTGGTGGTCATCATCACCAACGTTCCTGTTTCAATATTCGTATTAAACCAGCGCGAGGTACTGGTTTCCGTTGTCTCTTGCATGCGCTGTGGAGCCGATTACGGAGTTTGCATTGAGCGAACGCGCAGAAGACAAACGCCACAAAAGTCCTTACAAACACCGGAACTGTTCACACATCACAGCCCCGATATCATCCTCTATCCTGAAAATAAGTTTCTGCAGAAACCAGCCGAAATGACCGCAGAAACTGCTCGCGCGAAAACAGACTATGTAGGATAGGACGTCAAAAAGTATTTGCATTATCGTTTAATGTTAATCTAAGTGCGTTTCTGCAGTATGAACTGCCAATGAGTCCGCAGCAGTGCCAGCTCAGCTCAAATGACCCCTCTTGTCGGCTACAGAGCTTGGACTACTGCTCCCACCAGCCCCCCTACTCTTATACGGCTTCCATGCTGCCTCCACAGTGAACAGGCAATCATTCTCCCGCCGGCATCGTAAGCGGCCCGGTCGCGACAGCAGCGCCACCGCCGTGACAACAGGCGGAGCGACGCGCCGCCGACGAGATCGCACACCGCGGCGGCAGCAAGCAGAGCCGAGGGAGCGAACGCGGCGGCGGGTGCAGGAACGGCGGCGCCACCCTCCGTCATTTTCCGCCACACTGGAGTCACTCGGTGTGGCGCAGCCGCCGCCTGTGTACCGCGCAGCCTGTGCCGCGCGCTTTGCACCTATGCGGCTGCTGCTGCTTCCACATCGTAGTACCTACGGGCTTCTCGCCGCGCTTTCTATTATGTATTCCCACTGCCTGCGCCAAGAGGGATGACAGGCGCGGCGCACACGCACGCACTCGCTCATAGAAGCCGACGAGCGACCGCACACTGGTCGCCGTGCAATCACTTGTATACATTGTAGGTCCGTGGGTCTGACTGTTGTGAGAATGCGTATGGCTGCTTATTTGATCGTCCTCATCCATAGGAGAAGCCCGCCTTGCGGCGCACTGACGGCGCCAGTTATCGTCAAAGCGTCCCTCGTCCGGTTGATCACTTTAAAAGAAGACCCTGGTGAAGACCAGGGGATGAGAAATGACAAGCGCTTATGGTGTGTTGTACTCAGGTGCTTGTGTTAGTAAGGGTTGTTTCTGAAGTGTAAGTCACCAGGAAGCTAGCTCGATATGCCAGCCTGAGCGGCAGCAAAGCCAGGTAGCCCTGTGGAGGAGACCATAGAGTTGATGATGATGTTGAACTTTTATGGCGCAAGGGCATCTGTGGCCTAAGAGCGCCATGGCTCAAGATTTTTCTTCTACTCAAGGTGCAAGGTGGGGTCAACGACCCATTTCCCAAGCATTTTACACTAAAGAAGCCGGGCATCAGGAAGGGGAAAGCTTGTGCCCATTGTATCACCGGTGGGTACCCGGCGGCACCGGGGATCGAACCCCGCACCTCACGCATGCGAAGACAATAAAGTTGGCGTCAACTCTATGTTGATAGTTAAAACAAAATCAGCTTGCACGGGAGCAGGGCTTGCGACCGACTGCCTCATTCTGGGGCCTTGGTCCAAACCTTCATCAGAAAGGAAAGCGGTGAAGGCGCTTCTGAAGTTTTTAAAGGGCTCGGGGTTGAGTTATCGACTATAAACTTTGCGCATTAAGTGTGCGCCCTCTGGGGACAGACTCGGTGGACTCGCGATTAACTCATTTCGTTGCCGCTCTTTCCTTTTTTTACCCTTTGTTCCCCTTCCCGCGTGTAGGACAGCCTACCGGTCATCGCCTGGTTAACCTCCCTGTCTTTCCGTCCTTCTGTTTCTCTCTTTATGGCCCTCGTGTCGCTGGATATACGATCGTGATTGGTTGCTGGACAGGATGCAATCAGTCTCCAGCCATTGCCTGTAATACTTGAACAGCGTTTTTGGAGGGGTGTAGACATAGACGCTTGTTCGTGAGAATGTATCAAGGCGTGAAAACACGCCGTAAACAGTCAGGACGTCCTCGTCTCTTTGTGTTCACTCATGAGAGCTGTTTCCACGCCGCGTGCCTGTGATTGTTTTGATCATTCACCACATTCAGTCGACGCAAGCTGCAGCTTCGCCGGAAATAGCTGCCTCGACCGGGTTTCTCTTTGTATGCATGCCTGATGGTGGAGATACACGCCGACGCCGTGATTTTGTGGAATGACCGCATATTCTGCTTTTTTTTCACAAAAGAAACGAGACGAAGCTAAAAAGAAATCCGAATAGGTCTTCTCATCTATTCGCGAACACTTCTGTAATTATGTGCGAAAATTATCCCGGAATCTAAAATACGTTCATTCGTCTTTTCGACAAACGTTTTCTCGTTTCATGAGGTATACTCCCTGTCCGTCACTGACCTGTAGAGGGTGGTTGAACGCTGCATAGCCCGAAAGAAACTCATTGCTGCATTTGACATCCACGATTTCCTTTCTGATTCAGTTTTAGCATTATCAGACGCCTACTGCTTTAAGAGGAATATACTGCTAGCAAAGTAAGACTGCTTGCGCCTCCGGACATCCACTGGTAAAAAATTCATCTTCCAGCTACGAGCTACGAGGCACATAGCAAGAATTTTTTTTCTTTTAAGGGGAGGGGGGGGGGGGCAGCGTAAATAGCTGTATCACGGGGAGGGAGGAGGGGCAAGTCGTACAAGAGTACTGCTAAGAGATTTTGGGTGGTGCGGGGGATGAGCTTGATATTGGGGAAGAAGGAGGCCCTTGGATACATGCCTGTAATTCAGGCTAGTCGAGGTGCAACCGCAGAACTGAGCGCAGTTCTCAAGCAGATTAAGCGGTGGTCTTACGTGTTTAGACACGACTCTTAAGCGCAACAAGGCAAGAAGCCTTTAACTGCATAACTGAGGACAACTCAGTCCAACTTTTGTTCCCAATAAAGATTGGTTGCCGATTTTAAAAGCGCCCCCTAAAAAACAGCACGAAACACTAAGCAAGACGATAGGACAAAGCACGTCTTTCTGGTTATCATCCTGTTCCGTCATGCTTTCTGGCTCTTTTCAAATCAAGAAATGAGTAGAAACCAACTAGCTCAACAACAAGTCGTTTTAAATATTGATTTTTCAGTTCCCTCTGCGCACAGCGATGTTTTTACGGCAGCAAAATACGGATTTGTGGAAGCGTAAGTTGGATTTCAAAATTTTCTGCCAACTTTAACTCTTGAAGTAAAACCGGTGAGTGCTCCGTGATCAACACGAAAGCAGCGCATCTTTTATTAGAACGCGGTAATCTGCCGATACAGGCCAGCTTCAGTTGCTGTTATTGCTATTTTTGTTGCCTCTGAAGCAACAACAGCGACAGTTGTCCTCGGCGTCGCTATAACAATGTCTTCGTTTTCTGCACTGTCGTCTTCAGTACATGTCCGCAGAGCGCATATCCAAAATTTTCATCTCAGCTTATGCATGCCCCATGTCACAGAACGAGAGGAGGAAATCATTTCACGCATTAAATATTTAACTGCCTATTACTTCGAACTACTGTTGTATGTGCCAAATACATAATAAGTACGGTACAGTAATAATAAGTACGGTACGGTATGGTGTGTACGGTATGATACGATACGATATGGTATGGTATGGTAGGATAGGTTATGGCACGGAACGGAAATTAACGGCACGGCACGGCACGGTATGGTATGGTATGGTATGATTTGGTTTAGTTTGGTTTATGGGGGTTTAACGTCCCAAAGCGACTCAGGGTATGAGAGACGCCGTAGTGAAGGGCTCCGGGAATTTAGACCATCTGGGGTTCTTTAACGTGCACTGACATTGCACACCACACGGGTCTCTAGAATTTCGCCTCCATCGAAATTCGACCGCCACGGCCGGGATCGAACCCGCGTCTTTCGGGCCAGCAGCCGAGCGCCATAACCACAAAGCCACCGCGGCGGGGGTATGGTATGGTATGGTATGGTATGGTATGGTATGGTATGGTATGGTATGGTACATGGGGTTTAACGTCCCAAAGAGACAAGCGCTATAAAGGTCGCCGTAGTGGATTACTGCGGATTAATTTCGACCATCGTGGGTTATTTTACGCGCACTGCCATCGCACAATAGACGGCACCTTGCATTTCGCCTCTGTCGAAAGGCGGCTGCCGCGGCCGGGATCGAACCGGTGTCCTCGGGCTCAGCACTCGAGCGCCCTCACCACTGAGCCATCGCGACGGAGCTAAATCGGACGGCCGATGAACTGCGCTTATTCTTATGCCTCGCATGTTCTTTTTATCCACAGCGTCACTTGCTCCAAACCCATTATGTGCAGGAGGCAGTGGCAATGTCGGTCGCGAAACGTGCAGTATTTTTATTGGTAAAAGGCCACTGAGGTCGGTACGAAACCATTCCCAGCAATTCTGTACAAAGGCATTTTTGAGCAAGAAACTGTTTATGAACGCAATTTTTTTTTCATATAATGTAAGATTTCACTACCACAATCAATATATCTGCAGTTCACCTGACGGCAGTCTTTCATTTTTTTTTCTATTACCGTTCTTGCTGTCGTCAAAAGCGTTCCTCATTGATTTCCTATGGCAGACTTAACTGTTCGATGCGATCGATAGAAACGAAAGATTTTGCTACATATCAGAAGAATAGACCATTACCTTAAATATTTACATAACAGTATCGTACAATTTTCCAATTTTCAAAATTATTGCCCGAGAATGGTGGACATGCTTTGTCAAGTTTGCCGTACACGCTGGAGTAACGGAGAAGACCCCAAGGGCAGATCTCCGAAGCACTCGTGCTATACTTCTCTCGCCAAGTTCGAGAAAGTTTGCCCAGGGGAATCCACTAGAGCTTCCGAGCTCAGTTTGAATTCCTTTCGAGCAAGCGGCTCGACTCACCCTCTGCGGCTGCGGCCGTGCTGGCGGCAGTCCGCCTTTTGATGTCGCCGACGCTCATCAGTCGCGGTCGCCGGTTTGCACAGAAGCGGCCGCCGATGGCTATCTGCGCGGCTCAGCGAATGCCGCCGGCGGCGGCTTCGGACGACTTGACCAGCCTCGCGACACCACAGACCCGAGCCTAAGTACACAAGCGCCTCGTACACAACACGTCGTGACTGGCTATACAGTGAGGCCGTGCACCGACTACCAACTCAGCGGGGAGCTGCTGCTCACATGGTGACCCGGCCGGGATGTATGCGGAGTCTTTAACGTATAACCTCAGTCCTGTTCCGAAAAATACCCAGCAAATTCTGAACGAACCTTCGATTGCTTGCTGTCCTTAAAGGCGCCTCGACACCCTACGGTGCCGCCGCTTCCATTTAGAGTTCGGTCATACATCGCTACATGTCTGAAGCCGCCGTTTTCGGACTCGCATATATATACCATGCGCATAGTTCTAGCGTAGACAAGAAATTTCTGGATTCCCACACGTGATAAGACTTCGACGTCAGTGACATGCGGCGTCGTAGCACACACATCGTCGAGCAGTAATATCGCAGAGGCGCATAGAAATACGCACCATTTCTGAAACGTAACTCCTAGAAAGAACAGATGCTGGCACTGCTGGCACATCTCTTTGTTCATGTTCACGGAAATGTCTTCATTTATTGACTTCGTTTTGTCAGTACACAGACTGCAAATCGGGAGAGAGCAAGCTAAAGGCGTTTTACAACACCTGAGAAAGGCCTTCCTTCCCCATGGAAGGAGATGACCGTAATTGTGAAGATGACTGCAGATGACCGTAAATGTGGCCAACTACCGCCATCTAGTGCCGTTTAGTGGCGCACTTTGCGCGACACAATAAATAGATGTGGCACTTTTACGTTGCACAAGGGTTCTCTTGATGTACTAGTGATAAACTCTATGGGAGCACACACGGAAAAACTCTGTGATGGATAAGCCCAGACTCCTAACAACACTAACGACACTCGCTCAAAAGCGCTGTCGGCAGGCCAAGCACGAGTAAATGGTCCGCAGCGAACGCAGACAACAGCTCCTCCTCCTGCCGGTCTGCGTGGTCGTCGCGCGGTATTTTCCCACGCATCGAGAGACAGTCAGTAGTCGGGTTGCACTGGAATATGTGCGTGCGTCCCGCACGCCAATGTATGCGTGCGAGCACGCCGTAAGAATCCGCCTCGCCGCAGCGGCCGTTGATGCTACCGCGGCGCAGTCGCACAAAGGAGCGGGAGGTGTCACGGCAAAGCGCTGCCGTCTCCGGTAGCCGCTGCTCCGCCGCCACTTTATGGCGCGACAAACCTCGGCGGGGACATACGCACTCAGCGTCGCCGCGCGCCCTCTTCCAACGCTGCTGCAGACAGAGCATGCGCGGCCCTCGTCCCGCCGGAAAGGTGGACGTGCCCGTTCCTCTGGACGACGCCATTAAGCGGTACCGCCGGCGCCGCCGTGTTTCTTTCGCCCACGGAGTCGTCGTCTCTTTCTTGCAGCCTGCCTCCGTCGCTGGGGCTTTGTCTTTGTCCGAGGCCGCTTACTCGGCCCTTCAAACGATGCCGACCGCGGCGGCGACGCGCCGAGGAGTGAAGCGCCTTCCTACGGCTGGACCGCGTCCGGGCATGTGTATGCGGAGGCGACGAGACGTTTCGGCTCCGCAGTTCGTTCTCAAGGGAGTTTCTTGTTCCTGAGTTTTCTTTGCTGTTCGCTATGCAACGGCCAGCGGAGATGTGTCCTGCCGGCATTTGCTGCATGCAAAGAGCGGTGCCGTCTGCTTCTCTCAGGCGCCGAATATATGAGGTTTCCCACGAGGTGTCCTCCATTGTCTTTTTCCCGGGGAAAAACTTCGCTACCCTTCCGTTTCGGACTGCTGTCTGCACCCGTGTCTAGAGCGTCTGCGGGTTCCTTGTGGGTAGTTGAGTGAGGCAGGGCTGCTCGCGAGAGCGTGTACGCGTGCTTCTGTGTCATTGTCCACAGATGCAAACGAGAGGAACTTAAGGAAATATGTCAGTCATTGTTTCAAAGGAATCGAATGTGATAACCGATAATGTGTAACGTGCACGCTCTAAAGCTATGACTGACTAGATCCTGTACAGCACCTTTCTTACCACGTATTTATAGGTTCTTTATCCTTTACCTTAGCTCTAGCTGGCCGCCAATTTTCCGCGTCGAAGCAGGACGAGAAGTCAGGGATTTCTTTCAACATTGTCTGCACTGTTTCACGCAAGAACGATAGGAAGTAATGTTCGGGTTTAGCAGGTTTCCGAAAATGCCGGCAAAACTGACGCCCCCTATCTTTTCATTCTTAGCTGCATTCCTCGTTCATGCACACTAAGCAGAAAAGAGTAAAAATGGAGTAAGCTGTGCTCTAGCGCACACCTATTTATTAGAGAGAATGAGCTAGAGGAGAGCTTACTTCCTTTCTGCTCCCATATGGGCGTATTCGTGTTTAGAGTATACAATGGCTACATTGTGTGACGCTTAGCGTCTTGGTTCGTATATTATAAAAATTCATTTCCAGATTCTTTCTTTTCCCCAATAGAGGTTGACACCTGCCGTTTCTGACGTCATGGTTTATAGTCAACGAGCGTTATATAGTTCGCCGGATCTGCATGGCAGCAAAAGCGCCGCTGACCAATGTCAGAAGGGCAAGACAAGCAATC
Source organism: Amblyomma americanum (assembly GCA_030143305.2). Taxonomy (NCBI): domain Eukaryota; kingdom Metazoa; phylum Arthropoda; class Arachnida; order Ixodida; family Ixodidae; genus Amblyomma; species Amblyomma americanum. The sequence goes on from JARKHS020017505.1 coordinate 196,430, forward strand.
CGCTAAATATTCCTTCAATAAAACGGAGAGTCGAGCTAGTTGGTACATACTGCTGGGAATAACAGCGCAGAGACGAGGGACAAAGAAAGAAGAAGACAACAGGACCGGCGCTGACTAACAACTGAAAGTTTATCAAAAAGAAACACGCAAAATATAGCGCGTGCGCAACACAAAAGCCACAGTGATACATCAATCACTTGAATCAAGATACATTAGTTCACAGTCATGAACTGTTACAGTGTGACTTGTGCGTGAGCACCCACTTTGTAACAGTTCATGACTGTGAACTAATGTATCTTGAGTCAAGTGATTGATGTATCACTGTGGCTTTTGTGTTTCGCACGCGCTCCTTGCTGTCAAAGGAGCATATTTTGCCTGCTTTTTTTTTCTAATAAACTTTCAGTTGTTAGTCAGCGCCGGTCCTGTTGTCTTTTTCTTTCTTTGTCCCTCGTCTCTGCGCTGCTATTCCCAGCAGTAAATATTCCTTGCAAAAAAAAAAAAAAATACGGAAGGAACTTAGGGGCTGTGAATGCGAAAGAATTTGTTTGTCATCGTGGGCTACTAGCTAACTATATTTGTTTATAAGCTACTAAATACCCCTTTCCGGTGAATGCGTTTAGGGCAAGTGCCTTTCGGCGAAGACCTTTAGGAAATTAAGACCACACGAGTTAAGCGCACATAAAGAACCGCTTTAACCAAGCCACACATAACTCCTCTTTAGATGACGTGACTTCCGGTCTGATAACTCCACTTTCAGTTTCACTTCCGGTTCCGGGACCATGTTGACGTCACACTGAATTTTCGTGGCCACTTTTGCGGTCAACAACGCCGGCCTTCGTTGCTTATGAGCTCGCCTTAATACAGACCCTGATCGGCCTTCTCTGCGTGCATGTCCTTCGAGCGAGCAAGCAGCGCAGGAGGAGAGCAGACGCAAAGGAGAGGGGTCACTGCCGAAGTCGGGCTACAGCTTTTTCTCGTGTGACGCAACGCCTGTCTTTGCCCCACTCGTGTTCGGGATGTCGACGGCGGGGAGACAGCATTCTGTCAACGCTACTTCCCGCGGCCGACGGCCGGACAGGGCTCCACCATAGGCGGCGAGGCGGGTGGTCTGCGCGTCGTCTGTGAAGCTGAGGCCTCGTCTCGGCCATCACGCGTGCGACGACAGATGGCCAGGCGACGCCTTCGGCTGCGTGATGTATAGGCGCTCAGTTTTTCTTACACGATGCCTCATATGGGACAAACCGCGACAAACAGTGAAGAACTGGAACTTGTTTTTTTATTTTTTTATCCGCATTAGCTTTATGAGGTATTTTCTCCGATGTTATGACAACGTCGTCGCTGTAATATGCCGTATAGTTAAAAGCTGCCGAACGATCACAATGCGATTCAAGAGGATTTTAGTGTCAAGCACACACTCCAGAAGGAGCTCATACCTGCTATTGTGGTAGCCAGTGGGGCCTGAGAGTGTAGTTGCATTTTTTGTTTCCTTATTTCTTTTTTTTTATGGGAGGGGGAGGGAAGTTCCCTCTGCGGTTATCTTTGACACCTTTTCACTTTGGAGTAAGGTGGAAAGTAACCGGACTCTTTTTTCACGTACGTCCGTGCATTCGAATGCAAAAGTCCGTACAGCATGGCCTTCATATAGGCGCATTCTTCATTGGATCCATGCTGGAAGCACAAGCCGCAGAGAACGAGTACAAGTGCTAGAAAAAACGAAGGAGATACACGCAGCACGCTTCGGTTACTCCCTTGGTGGTTCCTTCGATTCCGCAGTCACAAGGGCACGTACGTTCAAATCATGCATACCTGTACGCCCACCGTAAAGCCGAGAGACTATACACTCGCTTAGTGCGCACTGATCTGATGCTCCAGAAGATACAGCCAGCCCTGTGCTTTGCACGAGTACAGAACGCACTCTCCTCTCCCCCCCCCTCCCCCACTCTCTCCTCCCGCAGATTTTAGTTTATGTTCGTTGCATTCGCCTGCAACCGTACTCAGAATAAAGCAGAGAAGTCGGTGTTCAATTCTCTTCAGGCATTTCTCCCGTTTAAGCATGGGTGCACCGATGGTATTTGGCAGCTTAGGAACAGTGAATTGCTGGGTGAGTTGGTTCATGCTTTTTTTGCAAATAAGAACTAGCGAAAAACGAAACGCAGGACCAGACAAAGGCACACAAACACATACACACTGGAGTTTTGGCTCATTCCCGCACTTTAAACCATTTTCTTGCGCTTAAGCATGTAGTGTCACCTAATTTTCGTTAGTCAAGGCGTGCGAAGACTTTGATCACCGGAGCGTGCTACGTGTTATTATGACCCTGAATGTAGTGCGCTGAAAAACCAGTATTGAACCTAAAATTCCGGTTCCTTGCATATTACAAGGAGGATATAGAGTCGAGATCACTTATAACAGCTGTGACGGTCACGCGGATTGCTTTCGTTGTATCCGAAGTTCGTAGAAAGGGGCATTCTCATTTCCGACGAAACTGGCGTTTGTTTCGATCATACGTACCTGTCTCGCCGAGGCCAAACAACAAGCTGCTTTCAGCACACGATTTAACTAATTGCGGTTAAAGCGTTCGCGGCAACAGGTGGCAGATCGGCGTCCTCGTCATCAGATTCTTGGCAGACAGGGAGTACTCGGACTTCGCGTGCAATGGTTTTGTCAGCGTAGTACTTTTCAGCGACGGTGTCATGATCCGCACCTCACGAAGTCGTGTCAGGAGAAATCATGCCTGGCCATCTGTGCATCAACCGCGCGTTGTTACAAACCCAAATGTGTCTAATCACGCGGACAATCAACAGCGTCTTCGGTCATTTCTTAGACCGTAAAACTTGCTTTACAGAAGCAATTTTCGATACACAGCGCCGTCAGTCCCATCCACATGGCCTTAATCATTTCCTCAGCGGCGAACAAAGATATCTGAACCGGAACGTTGCCATCAATTGCCATCACCATGCGCTGTATTGTAGCACCAATGCTAGGACATCATGACCGCGTGAATGACGCCCATGTCTGGTGGCTGATGCTTGCACCACAGTCAGCGAAGGCAACACTAGATACGTTGCAAAACTGTCAAGCATGAGCAGTAGCTCCTATTGTTTTCGCTATGTCATCACTGAACTCAACAAGCCACTCGACAAGAAAATTGCGCATATCCCTTATGAAACTTATGCACGCTCCTCGAATAACAACAAAAAGTGAGGCATTATGCAGGCCTTCGTGTTCGGCCTGTAGCGTACGAAAGCATAGCTTCCAAAGTATCACAATTTGCTATACTTGCCGATGACAAAGGACAGCCGCTAATCGCCGCCGTTCATTCTTGTGCACAGAAGAACCTGTAACTGGAAAGATTGTACGCCCGTGTGCTGTGCAATGTCAGTGCACGTTAAAGATCCCCAGGTGGTCGAAATTATTCCGGAGCCCTCCACTGTGCGACACCTCTTTCTGCCTTTCTTCTCGCAGTCCCTCCTTCATCCCTTTCCTTATGGCGCTATTCAAGTGTCCGCCGATATGTGAGACAGATGCTGCGCCATTTCCTTTCCCCCAAAACCAATTTTCAATACAGTACAGTTTTCAAGAACAATTTTCAATTTTTTCCTTCCACCATGCACCTCAGGTGTCGCCTTTCAAGGCATTTGTTTTCGGTGGCACCATTTGATACACGTGCGCCATTTTGCCGGCCATGCCTCGCCTTTCGCATTGCCTTTTTCGGTCCCCATACTCATTCCGAGGACGGGCGTCACGGGCCTCGGAGGAGCTCTTCAAACTTCGCGCTTACCGGATGCGCGGGTTGGTCGACTGTTGTGACGAATTTCGGGCGCCTCTTCGTTCGTTCTAACCGAGTTACGACGCCACGCTTGTTCATTGTACCTGAGACATACTCTCATTGAAATGAAGTGAAATGAAAATTGGTTTTTGGGGAAAGGAAATGGCGCAGTATCTGTCTCACATATCGGCGCACACCTTAACCGCGCCGTAAGGGAAGGATAAAGGAGGGAGTCAAAGAAGAAAGGAAGAAAGAGGTGCCGTAGTGGAGGGCTCCGGAATAATTTCGGCCACCTGGGGATCTTTAACGTGCACTGAAATCGCACAGCACACGGGCGCCTTAGCGTTTTGCCTCCATCGAAACGCAGCCGCCGCGGTCGGGTTCGAACCCGGGAACTCCGGATCAGTAGCCGGGCGCCTATAACCGCTGAGCCACCGCGGCCCTAATGCATATTCTGACGGTAGCACGGCCATCGTTCGTAATAGGCGAGCGTTCGTTATAACTGCAGCTGTTAAAAGTGGGCTTGGCCTATAAAATTAATTTAATGTAGCTGTTCTACAAATATTTTATTTTAACGCAAGAAAACACTCCAGGGCACACAGTAGTTTAATGCTGTTGGTTAATTTAGGCCACCTCGGGCATTTTAATGTGCATTCCAATTGCAATCATGCAGTAGACGCGGCAGATGGCGGCACCGGTCCATCAACTCCCTGAGGTTTTTACGGCTTCCGGTGGTGGTCAGTCTTGACTACAGCAGTCGTGTTACGATAGCATTCATACTGGTGAAAGATCACTAGACGCGGGCCCTGAGGCGTTCCGTGACGTAGGATGCGCTACTAAAGTAGCTATCACTATAAAGACGAGCGCACACAAAGGGTTAAATCACAAGAACTGAATGGGGGTTTTGTAGCGATAGCGACATTACGGTAGCATTTCGAGCCTTCAGCGTGGCGGCGCCGGGGCGGTGGCGGCGCTACCACCCCGTGGCGGCACCGCCACCCTGGCTGCGCTGCTATCGTGTGGCTGCGCCGCCACGCTGTCCCGTGGTTGGTCACGTGGTGCGGAGCAGCTGCCGGCGGCGCGGCGACGTGGCGGATCACATGGTTCGTCACGTTGTTGGTCACGTGACCAAGTTCCAGTCGACTAGCTGTAGCTATCGCGTCACTCCAGGTTTAACAGAGCTAAACCACCACCAATTTTTTTATTATCCGTGGAAGATATGACAGGTGTGCACTACACTGCACACATTGTTCTTCACGGTATTATTATTTTTTAAAGTGTGCTGCAAAAAAAAAGTGAGGAAGTAGCAAATATTTAAATTCCGACCGCCTTCTATTTTGGCACTACGTTACGATGAACCTTCATTATTCCAGACTCAGCCTCCCTTACTTGCACCGGTGGCATTACAAAAACTGCACGTCCCTGCATGTCTCTTGCTTTTAGAATCCTGAAAAAGTTTTGCTAAGTTAATGTTGGATAATTTCTTACCGAGACGTACCGTTACATAAACGCTTGCCTTATTTCGTGCAGGAGGGATCCTGATGGCCTCCTGAAGAGTGGCAGACGTTCCTCTGAGGTGAGCAATAACTTGGTGCAAACATCCACCACTCTCGAAGAAAAATTGACGCGACACTTGAAGGAAGCCCATGACGGCGTCACTGCCAGTGCGTGTAAATATGGCAGTGATAGTGGCTAAGAAACATTTTTGTCACTGTCCAGTTTCTGCTGTTGAATCCATGTTCTGCGCAGCCTGCTTTGTGTTTAGGCGTAGGGTCTTCAGTGACGCCACCTTGAAGCTACTATACAACGACATGACACATGCTTTAGCATGATTTGGCGTGGAAACGGGGCTGCAAAAGGGAATAGAAGTATCCTGGAAAGCAAGTCAGAATAACTGACTCGCCTAAGCTGCAGCAAATACAGAACAGCCCCCATAAAGTCATAATCCTCAATGATCGAAACATCAGCTTGCTCACTTAAGAGGTGGGCATTTGACCTAAAAAATCTCGACCTCCAAAATGCCGACCTCACTCAACTTCAACCTCATCAGCAGAGGTTGAGGTCTCCTAAAGCACCCTCACCTCAGTTTTCTTGAGGCCACTGGCGACCTCACTCATCCTCACCTCAACCTCATATTTTGAGGTTGAGGTCGGCTGCTCGACCTCAGAAAATAAAACAAAAAGCGAAGAAGTTTTTCAGTTAAAAACAATTCTGAGAATCCTGTAAGACAGGAAAGCCAAAATGATGATGGTACCATTGTGATGTCTAGTTATTACAATAGCGGCACTAAGTGGTCTGTAATTATTCAATAAAGTGTGTACAGACACTATTGATGTGCACGCAATTGGAGAAGTTTATAATCTGGGATGAACCCTCGGCGAGTTTATGGCCTGCGGACAGGGGTGTGCCTTACGCGGTTGCCACCAATACGTCGGATGGTATTTTTCATTGTTTGCTTCGCTAACTAATTCTAAACTTATCAGTGTCAATATTCGGCAACTGCTTAGCGTATACTTGTTCGTATTGGAATCCTCTCGCTCATTCAAGCACGAACCGGCAATTGACACACAGACCTTCTATACACCATCTACCAGAAATTGGGAGGGGGGGGGGGAGAGGTATGCACGGTATACTCTTCTTATACTTAAGAATAGCTAATGTAAAGAAACTGGTCGCCGATGTGCTTTCCAATGTGACGGCTACGCAGACGCATATCATTACATTTCGATTTTTAGCTCTATACGGCATAGCGAGAGCACTCAGCGTCGATGAAAATGTTGCCACCCAGCAAACGCTCTTTTCAGTCCTCTGTATGATGCCTTCGAAAACAAGCTGCGACTGTAGTACACCAACAGAGGCGCGTTGTATTTATGTCTGCTTAGAAGCGAGCGGCTTCTTTTAATAAAGAGAAAGCATTAGACGGCTCAGTTTCAAGGTCATATCCGCAAAAAAAGTGTCCGCAATAAACGGACTGCGGCATCCGCTTGTCCAAGCAGGAGAAACCGAACACCAAGCGTCATTGCATGAACACTGCGGTGGTGCGCTCCAACTTCGCTTCGGAAGCGGCACTCGTTGGAGTAAGACGCGGCAACTGCAAAAAGTCTCGACCTCAAAATTTCGACCTCACTGAATGACGGCCTCACTCAACCTCAGACTCAAGCATGAGGTTGAGGTCTGATTTGCTGACCTCACTCACAAAATCCCGAGCCGTCGCCGACCTCACTTCACGACGTGACGTTGAGGTCGGCCTCATGAGATCGATGCCTCATGATGTTGCCCACCTCCGCCTACTTGTCATGAAGTGGTAACTTGCCGTTCACATATATGCACACGCACGCTCTGTGTCATTGTTCACTTTACAGAAATAGAAAGAAAAAAAGATGTGCGATGCTTTGTCAGCGAGGTCGCGCCTCTGCGCCACGGGAGCCTCAGCTAAGGAGCCTGATCGACCGTTACGGCTCATTGGCTTTGACTTTCGATTACTGAGCCGCCCAAGGTAGCCTGATCGAATATGAGACGCGGCAAAATACAAAAACTTCTGTGTGTTGTGCGATTTGACTGCACGCTAAGAAACCACAAGGGGTCGGAAGCTATTCGTAGCACTCCACTACAGCGTCCCTTCATAGCCCACGTGCAGCTTCGAACGTTAGACCCCACATGCCATTATTCACACATCGAAATGAAACAACTGCGGGAAAGGCATAGATAGACTAGAGAAACTACCATGCAGCTGTTCCTACCTTGACATTTGTCATTTGTTCATTTGGTCTGTGCAGATAACGCAGTTCTGTCGAATCACCAATTAGACCGCTCTTCTGTTTATGCTCAGCTATCGTTCTCATTGGCTATCTTGAAAAATCGTTCGAGGGTGACGGCCAACGACGATGCCAGTTCGCGTGTTATAAGCTTCGTGAACCTGGTGCCAGATGTATTTCAGCTTGCTTACGAAACTACATTCGCCCGTGACGAAGCGGACATCAAAACAGCAAAAACGGCGACCCTCTAAACGCGTGGCGCCATCTCCCCACAATGCGCTCAACTGCTGCGCCCCAAAGATTGGTGGCGGCGTTCTGCAGTAGCTGGCGCTTTATGCGCCGGCGAAGGTACGCGACGTTTGAAGTAGCCGGCCGGTTTCACCGCCGCCAGAAATCGAAAACCACCCTTTGCTTCTTTGCTTAAAAAAAATTGCTCGGCGTCGTGGAAGTCATTGTTGGCATCTGTAAAGCTGTTCGTTCTAAACAGCGATTCTTGACTGCATGGCTTCGCCGCTTTTTGCGTCTTTGTTTATCGCGAATGAGCGGTGCTGGGCCTACCTTCGTGTAACTGGATCCAATCTCCGGAGCCACGGTCAGTAGTTTGCAATTTGCAAGGCTAATGAACCTTGTTGTGAAAGTGTCCACTGGGGGTTTTCGCACCACAGGCCTTTAAGTAGAGACCCTTGGGAGAGGCCTTCGTCTGCAGTGCACATTTTCTGTATGAGGATGATAATTATATTAATACTTTATTGCCAGTTTCCACATTAAATTTTCAGTTGCAGGCGTGTCGAAGCTAAAAATGGCTTGAGGATGTAAGGCCAAATCGGCGTAGCGACATAGAGATGCAAGGCTGAATGGTGGGCCAGTTGGTAAGACATGTATAAGAATAATTGGTACCAGCCGTCTTTTTTTCGGCTGGTAAAAATTATTCTTCGGCATAGAGAAAACCGCCCGAAAAAGCATAATTCAAAGATAGGCCTTCAAGAAAACAGAAAGAGAAAATATCATAACCGTAGCACATCAGTTTGGCCCCAATAAATGAAAAACGAATGCCGAAATCAAGAACAGGAATGTAAGGGCACAATACAGTCATTGAATGAAGTAATAATAAAAATAATTTAGCGGGGCTTGTTTCAAAGGCGCCGATGTAGCTCTTTTGCGAAACCGCATATTCAACTCACCCTATACACGAAGAAATCGTCAACGTTGGATTCAGCCGTCCCGATGCTCTCTTTTGCCTGTTCATCCTTGGTAAGGATACGAGATGAGTGGACGTGGAACGTAGGGAATCCTTGTATTATACTAGTGCATTATTATTTTATTGTATTATATTGTTCTTATAATGTATTGTATTGTATTCTATTGTTAATTTTCATCCCTGCAGCGAAAGTGAACAATACTCTGCCGGATATGAGGCGCCTTGTTCAAATATATAGCTGAGACAAGTTTTTTTATTCAACTTCTCTGATGCCCCAGGAAGCTGCTGTAAGCTCCTCTGCGGGAGTTCGTTACGAGCCGTGTGTGCCGAATTCCTCAGTGCTTGAATGCTAAATTGCAGGCGGTTCTCAAACGGGCTAATAGAGGCTCTTGAAAGCCTATACCGCAAGTGGAATATTGAACCTAATCCCACAAAACATCTTGTTTCTTTGCCCACATTTGCTCAACGAGCCGTGTACTCGATTCCGCTTGTGTGTCGTAAATTATGTACGAAGGCTAAACTGGGATGTGTGCTAAAGACCGATTTCATGACCGCAAAAACAACGTACATATGGCCGCCAACGGTTACACCTACGTGGTTACACCTACACCTTCATCTAAAAGATTGTGACTGTACGACGGAGTCCAAATGTTGTTCGAGAGATAATTCGTGCAGCGGAGAGAGCCAGCTGCATTGAACAGCGGATGATCTCATCTGTCGCACAAAGATTAGAATTATTCTTTCTTTTAGAGTGGGCAAAATGTGACATGTGAAAGGACCGCCCCTTTATTGCATTAATACTGCCGTCTCTGCGCGAGATTGCCCCCGAAAACCTGTGCGCCTCTGTGTTCCGCATCATGCATGACGACCCACCGTCAGGACACCTGGGACCTGCGAAGATCCTCCATCGAACACAGCAGCTTTTATGCTGGCCGCGGATGCCCGAAATGACTGAAAAGTACGTAGTTAGCTGTGCCTGTCGGAATTGACCTGTTGAGCCCTTTCCTCAAGTCGCACGATGAAAACCTCTGGATCTTGGCGTGTAAGAAGTTGTTATAAGGCTTCACTACGTCCGTAACCACCACCGCGCGTACAAAGTGGCTATAAGGCGATACATGCCCGACCTCTTCAGTCAGTGTTGCCAACCTCGTTCCCGTGCCTATCGATTAGGCAGGCAACCCATTTGCCGGGGATGGAATTTTTGCTGACTTCGTAAACACCATGATAAGCATCTGACAATCAACTTCTCATAACTGTTGCAAATTTTGGGCCTTAGTGAGATAGGCCGCAATGATTGTACGCTGTTGGGAGGATTTCCAACCTTTGGTATCAGGACCACGTTCGAGTTCTTCCAGTACAGTGGAATTTCCACCCTCTGCTACACCTCGTTTGTTACACCCATAAATTGGAGGAGGCACTTAAGCTCCGCCTTAAAAGTATGACGCGACAGCGTTAATGGGTGAATGCCCATGTATGAGGAATTGATCCTTATATTCATTGCATACATATATCCCTGAGAGTCGTCATACCACTGCTGGTCCAGGGGTGCAGCGGATAAGCGATGCGCCACTGCCCTGGGATGGCATGGTGCTGCCATTGGTGGAGCTTGTGGGACCCTGGTTGCTCTTCGAGAGCAACCTCCAGCTACCAGCCACAGTGGGAAGTTTTCTCGGCCGCTGCGGCCGCGTTTCGATAGAGGCGAAACGCAAAAGGCGCCCGCGTGCTGTGCGATGTCAGTGCACGTTAAAGATCCCCAGGTGGTCGAAATTATTCCGGAGCCCTCCACTACGGCACCTCTTCCTTCCTTTCTTCTTTCACTCCCTCCTTACCTGATGCCCTCGTTGCTGTTTTTTTTTTTTTGTTGGCCTTTGGTGGAGTCGCACGTACCCACAGTGGGGTATTCGCCAGGGTGCGTTGCACATTCAAACAGTATTGACACATTGATGCAATTGAGGTAGACGTGGGAAACATTCGGTATTAAAGGAAATAATTTGGAAAATCATAGCTATCAAAGGAACCTCCCTGACGCAGTGATGTAATCGTGCACATAATCGCACACTGGTTTTAGGACATATCCCTTGGTGCTTTTACCAAAAGAGAGAAGAACCGGGATAGAAAGAGGAAGCCTTAACTGGGCGAGGGGAGTCTAATAATAATAATAATTGTTTTTTTGGGGAAAGGAAATGGCGCAGTATCTGTCTCATATATCGTTGGACACCTGAACCGCGCCGTAAGGGAAGGTATAAAGGAGGGAGTGAAAGAAGAAAGGAAGAGAGAGGTGCCGTAGTGGAAGGCTCCGGAATAATTTCGACCACCTGGGTATCTTTAACGTGCACTGACATCGCACAGCACACGGGCGCCTTAGCGTTTTTCCTCCATAAAAACGCAGCCGCCGCGTTTTTATGGAGGAAAAACGCTAAGGCGCCCGTGTGCTGTGCGATGTCAGTGAGTCTCCGAATAAGCCCTTAGCAGATCGCAGACTGGAAAGGAAAAAGTGATTCAGTTTCTCTGCAAAGGTCCGACAGAGACGACTCCGATCGGCACAAATAGAGGTCTAATCGCGGTGTTCTGCACCGCCAGAGGGTCATGGACACCTCGCATTGCCGTGAACTGTATAAACGGAAACGCACTTCTTTAACATGTGATGTGAAGAAAAATCTTAGGGAACGGCTCAGAAGAGCACCCCTCGAGCCTTCGAGCGCAGGCAGGACAGAAAGGCTATCAGCAATTATAATGACCTGATTACCATTGCAAGGGATCTTTTGTAACGCCAACTCAATCGCTCGAAATTCGGCAACTAATATAGGTGTATAATCAGGGGTCCGAAATGAATGAATCCAATCAAGAGCCGTGGAATAAATGCCAATAGCTGCCTTTTCGTTTTCAGCTTTGAAAATTGCAGGATGGGTATGAAAATTGGCCAAATACTCCTCTATAAGCCCGTTTAACACACTTTCCGGCCAATTCTTTGAAGTTCTTGCAAGGAAGTAGTCAATGTGGACTGCAGGATCGATCCGCATGTTGCGAACCTTGCTACAGAACAGATTGTGACTGAGATTTTCGGAAACAGAGAATTAGAGAACACAATCTGTGAGAGCTTATACCTAGGCCAAGTAAGGCCGGAAAACAGGGTTAGGTTCGTCTTAAATATAGGGCTAGCCAAACCAGGAATCGGCTGTATAAAGCTCTCAGAAAATTTCGCATATACAGTTAGAAGCTGATCTAAAGCGTGACTTTAAATCATGTATCCGCGCCTCCAAGAGCATTTGCCCCGGTTTTTGGTATTCCAAAGGAAAGGCGCACAGTGCGTCTTTCTAAAGGAAACAAAGGTTGAAGCTTGTACCTTGAACACGCAGAAAAAAGAACGCGACCAAATTCAAGTAGCGCTCTTGCATATCATTTATAAAGGAAGAGCAAATTGTCACGACGCATGCCGAATTTTGTCGTGGCTGGTCGCAGCAATCTTCCATGGGCGCACTCACCTTTCAGCAGTTTATTTCGTAGCACCCCAGTCCAACTGGGGATCGTAGATAATACCCAGGTACTTTGCCTGGGTATTTTCACTCCTGTTTTCGTTCCTTTCAAAGTCCCTCCTTTTCATCTTCCCTTTTCCACATCCTCTTCTCTTTTCCTAGTAACAGGCATAGCTTTCTGGTTAATCTTCTTTTCCTCTCCTCTTCCTTTCTGTCCTGAAGGTCTCAAATGATTAAAAAATTAACTCAGCACAGCCCCTATTTCTTTGTCACCCATTAAGTGGAAACCCGTGCGTGCGTGCGTAAATGGGGGTGGGAGTTATGAAGACTCCCAAGGATCTATGAATGTTAAGTAAAGAATGACCAGTTCCGCATATCTGGGAATTGACCCATTAGCTATACCGCCATACTCTTAAGGCGGAGCGCGGGCTGCGGTACGGCGGCTAATGCCTTCACGAACTTACTGCGCAGATCACGCGGCTACGTAGAGCCATGAAGAGTGAGAATTGCCAGCTGCGTGGCATCGGGTTACATCATGCCGCAGGGCCCGGCAACTGCGTTCACGAAGTGAGCGGGCGGGCTTACGTTTTCTCACACGTAAGCAGTCTTGTGTCTCTGCCGACTTTTTTTTCTCCCTGTCACTAGAGATGATCGCTTTTTGTGCGTGTGTGTTTCGTGGATGTATGTGTACGCAGTCTTGCGCTAAGGTGTGGTACACTATTCGGAGGCGGCCTTTTCCAATCGGAAGTAGTGATGATCTGACTGTGTGTCATTACACTGACGAGTGTGCGTCCGGCTCCTGAGCACACACAGGTCAGCACAGCTTTCCTGAAGCACGCAAAACAAAACAAAACAAACAAAAAGGCAAGATGAAACACGGGAACCGGGACCGTATATGTTTCACCCTTACGCACCGAAGGGAGCCTACTCTGCATATGCACATGAACTTTCGGGCATCGACTTAGCTGTCTCACTGTACTGCGTTCGTCGCAATAAATCTCCTACTTCGACCGGCGGCCTCTATCTTATCCCCGCCAGAGTCCAAAAGTGCCGGCTGCGAGCGCAGGCAGAAGGCACCCAGCATCGCCGCATAGCGCATGCGCGTGAGGAGACGCGATGCGGCGCTCAATCTTGGCGGCGCGCAACCCGACGCTCTTAATCACCGTTGCCCTGCGAGCCGGATACTGTGCCGCCCCCGTGCGGCTTAGTTACGTGCACTGGTGCTGAACCTACGGCCGTGGTTCGTTCTGTCAGAGCGGGGCAGCCGACTCAAAAGCTGCATCGCTGCCGTGTGCGCCGCGTACTGTCCGTCTTTGGCGGTGGTTCGAATCCTGCTGCTTCCATAGAGGAGGCACCTGCGAAGAGAGGCTTGCTGAAGTCTAAGCTAGGAGGGCATAGTTCCAGGCCAGCTGGTGGGACATTCTGAAGAACAAAAACCGCAGAAAGATAATTCGACCTGCCCTGAAGCTGTGTGTTCAGACTACGGTTATAACTGCGACCAGAATATTGTATACCTCGTGCGGGACGCCAGCGAGTGGTTCGGAATTTCGGAAGACATGATTCGCGTTGTGTTTGGAAGTCGTATTCGAAGTGATGCGCTTTATCATCCGTGTCGTCAGCTTGTGTCAAAGCGCACGGGACATCCATGCTAATCACTGTGCAGTTCCAATTTGAGTATATTTTTAAAGCACTTCTTTTTCTTCTTGACGGTGTTCTTCCTGTCTCATGAACACTTCCTGGCCAATTTTACATTCCTCTGAAGGTTATAACTCCTGTCCCGAGTCTTGAACGCAGTAACAAAATAGGGCACTGCATCAAAATGAAAGAAACATTGCAGCAGTCAAGAAATAGGTTGATGCCCGTACTTATTCTGTTTTCATCAAGACTTCTCTGTACCCGCTTCCAATAACAGCGCAGTACTAGTCAACACTTGCGGACGCTATACGCTGTCATCAGGAATCCCGTTTGCCACCATGAAGGGCGTGACGAGCGTGCTTTTTTCACCTGTTCACCGAACTTAAAGCTTAGGAATCTGTTATAAGTGTTGACCCTTCATGCATTAAGTAAAACAAATCTGAAAAAAAATTCAGCTGCGCACGTGTGGTACTCAGCTTTCCACTGGCTGTCGCTGTACTAACGTTATAATTTTTGTGAGACTGTACCATGTGCAAACAGTTTAGTGATATGCCCGACGAATTCACATTGGTTTACTGGATCTTGAAGCGAGACGTGCAGGAGCATAGCATGAAGATTTTGAACAGTGGTTGAGGAGGTTGACCTTGAGGTTGTTTCATGTGGGCCCAGCTTTGCATAATACTACCCACAGCTGCTCCACAATTTACTTACATACTGAATTAAGCTGCACCATTTGTGGAAAAGTTTTGTGACGTAGCAGTGTGTTGTCCCCACTCGCATAATTGTCCAAAAAGTCCCTAGGTGCCACTGCCACTATCTATAGTTCAATGTCGTGGAGCTATTTTGGAAGAATAAGACGGGAAACACCCCGCCAGATAGTCCGGGATCGGCAAAACTCTGTCTAATTGCGGCGCTTCCAGGGTCGCCCCACAGAAAGACTGCACGGAACTTGGGGCGGCGCCGAGCAACTGGCGGAAGAGGGCGCCATGCCTCGCTGTGCCGCCGATCAGCGCCGGCAGCGCAGCCGATGCATCCCCCGATGCTACCCGCTGCGACGCCGGCTCTGATCAGGGCGGCACCCCGCCGACTGCGCTCTGCTGCCGGCGCCAGCTCTGCGCGCTCGCTCGGAGCATGTTTTCGTTGCTGGCGCATGTGTACTTGGCGTTTACAAACTCGGTGCTTTCCATTGGCGAGCCGCTTACTGCTGGCGCAGCGGGCCCAGCTTCTTTGGCCAAGGTTATTGGTTATTGGCCAAGGTTATTGATATGACTGCGTGTACGAACAAGATACGGTGGACGAAGATACGTGATTACATAGAATCTGCTCAGGCATAATATGCTCAGGCATAATATGGTCACATAATGTGAAAACGTGCAAACGTGAACCACTGTCACGCGTACAGTTTTCTCCAATATGGCGTAAAGAGGATTTAATTTGCACTTTATAATCTCCAATATGACGGAAAAGAATTTAATTTGCACCTTGAACTGTAATTCTCTTCTTTTTGTTTTGACACGTTAGAGTCAGTAAACTCCACACACAAAGCCTCGTTACACAATTAAAAAAAAGATAATAATTTCGGGGCAGTCGATTTGAATTAAAGTATATAGCACGGTGCGTAAGTTGGCGAAAAAGTGACTATTGAGAAATTGCACGGTGTGCAGGTTCAACTCGTAGTGAGGCAGCAGTTGTTGCTTGCATTATAATGGTGTGGTCCTTTTCATATTGTATCTGGGTTTTGCATTAGTGGCTCCCGCGGGCCGTGCGAACTCACGTGTACGGTATACAGACGGTTGTAAAGCGGTGCGGCCCTTCTAATACTCCGCCTTGAATGTGCACTTCACCGCCGATGTCTCCGGAAGACGTAAGCCACTAAATAAGCCGAATTTCGGCGCTACTGGGAATGGCGTTTTGACATCCAACGGCGCATTGCGCGTGTCTCGCAGGAAAGTTCAGAACAGGCCTTTCACTATACTTGGCAGCGGGTTTATACACTTTAAAGAAGATTTTTTTTTCCCTGGCTTCCTTGTTCAGGTCACTTTAGCGGGCACCTGTACAAATATTTCTTATCCGGCATTAAAGTCCTTTGATGCATTTCCTCGGCGTTTTCCTTGACCTGGTGCTCGGCTTTCCCTGGCGTAAAATGTATAATAATAATAATAATAATAATAATAATAATAATAATAATAATAATAATAATAATAATAATAATAATAATAATAATAATAATAATAATAATAATAATAATAATTGGTTTTTCGGGTAAAGGAAATGGCGCAATATCTGCCTCATATATTGGCGGACACCTGAACCGCGCCGTAAGGGAAGGGATAAAGGAGGGAGCGAAAGAAGAAAGGAAGAAAGAGCTGCCGTAGTGGAGGGCTCCGGAATAATTTCGACCACCTGGGGATACTTAACGTGCACTGACATCGCACCGCAAAATTTGTCTTTAACACAAAATTGACAAAATTTGTCTTTAACACGGCCTCCCTCGTACAGACAATTAGACCTGGAGCTTTTAGTCCAAGCTGCCTTGCACCATTAAAATCAAATCGTCATCAGCTTTTCCTACAGGTGTCAGTGAGTGTTGCCCTTTCTCTTTAAATCGTCGTAAATGCTCATTCCATGAGCGGACCTCCATATAGCACTAGCTGCGAGTTAGCGTAATATGCATGACATTGCATGTGACTTCACTTCACGCTATAGCCAGCTATCAAAGCGCCTATTTGTGCCTCACACGTTCTTAACAGCGTAGCATGGAGCGCGTCCGCTCTTGCGGTGTATAATTAGTACCCATCACGCCATTTTTCTGCCTACTGCTTATACTCGCATATCAGCAGGTGCAAGCGATGGAATTGAAGCTTCAACGACCTACAGGTAGCAATGTATTTATTTGGGTTTGTTGGTTAAACCTTGGGGTGGTTAGGCTGCCTGAATGGTATACCTTTACTTCTGTGTCCCTGCATGTATGTTGGGACGTGAGTAAATGTTGATTCAGTTTCATCTGAATGTAGTGAATCAAAGGCTACAGAACACTACAGGACTCGTTACGGGAAAGACGGTGAGAAGCAGCTCTGACTTCTAACTTATGCTCAATTACGCGTAAAAGCAGAAGTTATTAAAAAAAAAACAGTGATCTGAACGCGTGCACCTCATACGTAGAGAACGCATTCCGTCCCCATTCAGATTTCTACCCGTCTGTTTTCTATGCTCCTTACATACAAAAATGAACTTTAATTTAAAGGAAGCACTTTGTCTTGTTTTCTGTCCGACTTTGAGCTTATGTCCAATGTCGACCAACAGTAAGAGAGCAAATATGGTTTGCTAGTCAATTTCAAGCTCACTACAAAAGGAGAAGTATACACAAGATTGTCACAACCGCTTCGTGAAGCACACAGCTCATCAAATGTGCATTGAATGTATAGGGCCATGCTAATAAAATAGTATATATAAAGCTGGCCAGCCTACAATGACTTGTCGTACCAAATAAAATCTAAACAAAACGATGCCACAGCAACACTTTACCGTCTACTTTTGCTGTTTATTAGCTCCGTGGCTTCTGCTTACCAGAACAACAACAAAAAAATCAGGTGTTAGAAAGGGCATCGTGCAGATTTTTATTCCCGGGTTCGAACCCGACCGCTGCGGCTGCGTTTTTATGGAGGAAAAACGCTAAGGCGCCCGTGTGCTGTGCGATGTCAGTGCACGTTAAAGATCCCCAGGTGGTCGAAATTATTCCGGAGCCCTCCACTACGGCACCTCTTTCTTCCTTTCTTCTTTCACTCCCTCCTTTATCCCTTCCCTTACGGCGCGGTTCAGGTGTCCAACGATATATGAGACAGATACTGCGCCATTTCCTTTCCCCCAAAACCAATTATTATTATTATTATTATTATTATTATTATTATTATTATTATTATTATTATTATTATTATTATTATTATTATTATTATTATTATTATTATTATTATTATTAATATTCTGTAAAGAACTTGAGGCATGCTCCAGTCAATTCAGATAAGCTCTCCATGTGACCATCTCATTGCTTATCTTACTATCTCCGTTCATTGTCCATTTATGCTTTGTTGTTAGAAATTATATCCATGGCTGCCGCTCGGCTAATGACCCGAAAGACGCGGGTTCGATCCCGGCGCGGCGGTCGCATTTTGATGGAAACGAAAGGCTAGGAGCTCGTGTGCTGTGCGATGTCAGTGCACGTTAAGAACCCCTGGTGGTCGAAATAATCCGGAGCCCTTCACTACAGCGTCCTACATAGCCTGAGTCGCTTTGGGACGTTAGAACCCCATAAACCATAAACCAAACCATGTGCTGCAATATAAAACAACGGTATACAGAATCAGAACAGATAAACTGCACAAACTACTGGACCGTTATTCTGCTATGACAACGTTAAATGGGACTCATAGTTAGCAGTCTGCTGAAACAAGCTTCTACGGTGAGCTTAGCATTAAAGGACAACTGAAGAGGTTTTATAAGAGCTTAAAGCGACGGAATGTGTGAAACTTGCATTTGAAGCATGCCAATGTCTTTTTTTTTTGCTACTAGCGTTTGAAATGGGACAAAATCACCGAAAAAAGCGGCGATGTCATGGTTTCTCCGCAGCGCACAGCGCCGGATTGGGAGCGCAGTGACGGCGCCATCTACGGTGGCGGTAAATTTGGAACGCAGAAACGTTTGCTCAAGGAAGAAAACCGACTCCGCCGAAGGTAAACCCTACGAACCGTTGGCGGCTTAAGATAATCGAAGCTCGGGACGCTGTGGGCGAAGGCAGCGGAAATCTGAAATCTGGTCGAACCCGACCGCGGCGGCCGCGTTTCGATGGAGGCGAAACACATAGGCGCCAGTGTGCTGTGCGACGTCAGTGCTCGTTAAAGATCCCCAGGTGGTCGAAATTACTCCGGAGCCCTCCACTACGGCACCTCTTTCTTCCTTTCTTCTCTCAGTCCCTCCTTTATCCCTTCCCTTACTGCGCGGTTCAGGTGTCGGCCGAGATGTGAGGCAGATACTGCGTCATTTCCTTTCCCCAAATACCAATTTTCAATTTTTTCAGTGACCTCATTATGAGCTTCTCCGCACGTTTTCGACGGGTTGAGGGGAAGCCTAAAGGGAGCTGCGGCTTTAATCGACGGTTATGGCACTGTTTTAAATGCTAGAGCAAAAAACACTTGGTATAATTTGCCTACATGCTTCACACATGCGAATCCTTCAATGTCGTGTAATTCTTAGAAAACGTTTCAGTTTCCCTTTAAGGAAAGTGCTGATATTTCTAAAATTGCAGCCTATCTTGCATGATGAATACAGGCCCTTTTGCCAGTGCTATGAGCAATGGTCTAATGGGTGGAAAACAAAAGGAAGCACCTAAGCTTATCGCCGTTTTCCGAGACAAAGAAGTGACATCTATGTACCACGCCACGACCTTCCCATTCCACTCAGTCATAGAGCTTATTGCAAGGTCCATAAGAGTCGTATTTGTAACCACATAAGGCGCATTTTCCAGGACACCATTATATACCAGTGCCATCTCCGATATTGCTCTCACTCTATACGAGTAAAATGACACTATTCAGCTAAGACATATAACGACGGCGTTTACCCTGGTGAAAACCACCATTACAGCCACAGCTAATAAACTTGGCACAGGTTGCAGGCGCCGAGGCAACTAGCAGCCAATGTCTCCACGCAGATCTCTGCAGGCCCTTCTGCATGAGTAGCGTCATCCTTCGTGGGCGCGTGAAGAATACCCGCGCACAATGGCGACTGCGTGAGCTCTTTCAGAAACCGCGGCGGCCCCGACGTGCCACATCATGCATAATACACGCGTCCGCGCGTTTCCTGCAAACGCATGCATGCAGCGAGAACCGCGAGTCCGATACTGCCTCGCACGCGGCTCCCTCTACAAGCGTGTCCATCGCAAAGGCGCCGGGAGACGCCATTTCGTGCTCGTGTGTGCGGGAGGGGGGGTCTAAAAGCCGCAAACTGCCCGGCCGGAAGCTGTGTCGGAAGTGACGCCGGAACCGACGCCGGAAGCGCTGCGAAACGAGGGCGCTGAAAGCCAGCACTTCCTATTTGCCATGCGCCTGCCGCCGCCGCTCCAGCACAGTAGGCTACATACTATATTGTGCTTGCATGCTGACGAGACTCGCCGTTGGGGCCTCAAGCAAAACCCGTGACCGCCACGGCACGACTCATTGCGCCGGCGTTTTCAGGGGCTATGGCGTGCGTGCGTCGCTGTATGTGCCCAGCGCCGTATACGCTGACAAAGGCTACGTGGTGCAAAGCGAACACACAAAGAAGTGTTTGGGAGGTCGCCTTCTCCTTGAGGCTGTCCTTCGAAGTGCAGAGCAAAGACTGCATCACGCGTTCGCCTTTCAGGCTTCCGGTGCCACTTCTAGCCGCTTCCGGCCAGTGAGGGAGTGGGCTGCAGGAGAAAGGGATACCAGTGTCCCAAGCCTGTCCCGTCCCTCCCTTTGGTCCTCATTTTCCTTTGCCGCTGAGCGGATTGTGTGATAGAGGTAACGCACAAGTTGAACTGAATCGAAAATATTTGTCTTCAAGCAGCAGCTTAGCAAAACAAACAGCTAGTGTCTAATCAGTGTTTCTGGGCTGAGGATCGAATGCTGGTGACTGTGTGGCTCAGGTCTCTACGTCACTGCAATGGCCGTGTCTCAATGCTTTCACTTATGTATTTCGTGATACTGGCAATCCCAACAGGGACTTTTACAGGAGTTGGTTAGAAGTGTGTGTATACATTACGATGCAGGCAGTCACATAAGTATACAAAAGGGCAACTAAAAGGGGTTTCTGAGATAACGGACCTATGTTAACAGCATTAGATAGGGCAGAATGAAATTCATAATCAACTTCTCTCAGTTTCAGGTCATGTACAGCAAGGACAAAAAGAAAGACAAGCCCGTGAAATATAGAAATGATAACACCATCCACATCATCACAAAATATACAAATTATAACTCGTCCACAGTTTCGCATCATCACAGATTCCCATAATACATGGTAAGTAAAAGGATGATAGACTTCACTTCTGCTTAGACTTAGACTTATCCTTAGACTTCTGCGAAGGATGATAGCTTCACTAACTCGCTGCTGAGAGCACAGTTTGGCCAGCAGGTTCAACCAATTTGTCAACAGTAGGCTGTGCGACCGCCGTATATGTTTCGCATTGTGGTGTGGCGTATCTGTGACGTTTATTTCCTTTATTTGTACGCATCTTTTAATGTGATTTTCTCTTGGACTCAGTATTTCGCGCACACTTGAGCGACGCAATCACACAGTGTGTGCGCAGTCTTGAACGGATCGATACTGATGACAAATTTAAGTTGACCTTTGTAGACAGGGTGCCGCATTACAGTCGCAAGGGGATCAGTTGCACCGGAAAAGCAGCTTTTATAAGCTCGAAAGACCAAAAAGACAAATAGTGTATATTACCCCCCACCCCTATCCTTTCTTACTATCGCTCCCCCATTCTTTGCCTCTGCCTGTTTTTTTATTCCCGTTAGCCGCAGCTCAGGTGCTTCAAGCTGCGATGGCAGATGCCGCGGCTAACATCTTTTCCTTCCATCGTTATTTTATTTTATTAATAAATAGCCACTAAAAACACAACAACAAAGACGAAATGCAGGTGTCGCCACCACCGGCCGATTTCGGGAGTAAACTGTGTGCATCGACACGATTTTGCGTGCATCGACAAACGAAAGCCAAAGCCACAGAGCCACTGCATTCACAGCAGTGTACTTATGCAGACCTTTATTGGGCCCATTAACAATATACGACACACCTAGCTGAGGTGCGCTTAAAAGCAAGCACTGCTGGCACATTCCCTTCATCCCCCAATATGCATTCTTCGCTCAATTATAGCAGGGCACTAGATTTGTAAACTTGCAGTTCATCCCGAATCACCGGCGAGCCATCGCAACAGACTTCCCGTGATGCTGCACGAGCACTCGTTGCACGCCACAGCCAAGTCACGAGAGAGCAATGCCGCAGAAATAGGGGTATTCGTACAGGACCGACTAAGGCCAATAAGGGCATCCCTTCCGTGTTGCCAGTGGAGCGTACACGTGCACTCATTCCTTTCGAGTGGCCACTGTCGTCAGTGGCGCAGGAAATTTCGAGGGCCTCCGAGCCCGGGGGATGCTCCGCATAGCCCCACTCACTCACTGAGTGACGTCACACTGCCTGGCCAAGAACGGCGGAGCTTTATGATCGGAGCGAAAGTTGTTCGAGCACTTTTCTCCGCTCGTTTTGGCCGAGGAGCAAATCTGACTGGCCACCACCGACGTCGGCACCAGCCAAGGAGTCCAGTGATATCGATGCGTAACAATGGCCGGACAGGAAGGAGGACAGGCGGTACTTGTCTTGAAGCAAAGAAGAGCACTCGATTCCGCCACGCCTGACGTGGCCGTGCGCATGCATGTGCAGAGTCCAAGACAGAGTGACGAGCTCTGCGATCGTCCGCGACAACCGGCAGGCTGGAGGGCACAAAAAGGAACGGCGCAGTGGAGCCCCCCCCCCTTCCCCTTAATGCCAAAGCCACCGCCGCCTCCGGTCCGGTCAAGCGCTTGCGGCGCCTGCTTCTGCTGGACGGCCCACGACCGTTCACGGCTCGCCTGTCCCTGCCGCGACCGAGGCCCCTCCACCTCCAATGTCGCGATGGTAGTCGAGATTCGGGACCTCAGAGTCTCTCTCCCCGCTGCTGCTGCAGCCAGCGCTGTTGCTATGTTGTACTTGCGGTGAGGCGGCTGAAGTGGCCGGCAGGGAGCAGCAGCGTCGCGGGGCAAGCCGGTCAAGCGGCGGCGGGCTGTTGCGGGAGATGCAACGAAGCCGGCGTTGCTGCCGCTGTGGTGTGTATGGCCCGGCGGCGCGCTGCTTAAGCCTCGGAGATCCGAGCTGCCACGCCAGGATCAGTGCCGGTCAGATTTATACGAGTCGAGCATCCCTAGACGCAGCGCACCCCCTCCGCCCAACTTACGCCTCGCTGTTCTCCTCCCGCTCTTTCCCTTCTTTCCCTTTCTCTCAATCCCCATTCTCCTGCACGCCCAACCGAATCTCCATCCCCACCACATCGGCCGACGTCGTCGTTCGGATGCCCGACTGCTGGCGCGGGTGCGTGCTCTTTCTAGAGTGGCTCGCTCTTGGTGCGTTCCTGCGTGACCTCTTGTTTTAGTCCCGCGGGGCACAAGTTGGGGAAGTGGCGAGGGAAGATCGCGCAGGAAAAAGGAGGAACGCTAGGGAAATGCGGATTACGACAGATTCAGCGAAGGCGGCGGCTCTTTCCAAAATTGACCGCGCCGCTTTGTAGGAGGGGGTGAGAGGGAAGAGGAGGAGACGGCTAGATAAAGGGAAGCCTCGCAGTCGCTTTTCGGGGCGCTATCCCTGGAGGAGGGGAAGAAGGGACGGAGAAGGACGGGAGAAAAGAGATCAGGTTTAAACGGCCCTTGCGCTCCTATTCTCGAGTGCGCGCCCCGGCAAGCTTCTGCGATTGTCGCGCTTGGCTGGCCCGGCAGATTTGCCCCTTGTTGCTTGCTGTAGCTCCCCCTCCTCCAGTTCCTCCTCTTTTGAATGACTGCGCCGGCTCAGCAGAGCTCGCAGGTCTCAACAGACTGCGCCCGACCATAGTTTAGGGGGGGGGGGGGGGGGGGGGGTGAGAAGGAAAATAGGGTGAGATTCCCTGCGGCCATTCTGGAGCTATGCTACCCGCTAAGAATTTTCCGGAGTCGAGGCGCCGCAGCCCGCCGCCTCTTTCTATTCTAGATTTTGTTTATAAAGGCGAGCCCGTTAGATCGTACAGCGTGGAGCGATTCTATTATTTCGGGAAAGTAGCGAGATGGCAGTATAGAAGAGAAAACGGGGGAGCGAGGCGGCGTACGATCATTGTCTCGTAGCGGAGTGGTTTTCAAGCGCGATAAAACTGAGCCTCAAACCTCCCCCCCCCCCCCCCCTCTCTCCTCTGCTCGCCATCTTCCTTCGCCACCCGCTCTTGCAACATACGCTGCAGAGAAAGCGGCTCAGTTTTCTCCACCGTCGCTGCTTGATTGTTTTTTTTTTCGTTATTTCGCAATGCGAATTCCTTTTTCGTTTCTTGTCTTGCCGTCGTGTGGTCGGCTCGAAAATTTTGTGGGCGGAGCAGTGTGCTCTGATGGGAGTTCGCCCGCTCATTCCCCGCGCTCCATTTACAGACACACGCACGCGGCATAGCTTTAAGCTGCTCCGGCCGCGATTCGCCGCCGCGTGTTTATTACTTTCTTTTTATTTTTGTGCTGCTGGACGAGCGAAATTCGGGCAGCTGAGAGAGAGAGAGAGCGACGCATTAGTTTCGGCCCCCGGCGCTCAAAGCCGTTCATTCGACTGGCCTTTTTTGTTTTTGTTTTAACTTAACCCATCTTAAACGCTCTATCTACACGGCAGGAAGAAAAAAGAAAAAAGGACGCGATGTGGTGTCGTGGTCGGCGCAGTGCGCACTTCAAACTGACTTATAATGTGGCGGCAACAATCTGAGAGTATATGTCTTGCTTCTCTGCAGCCGAGTGGTCGGTCTCCTCCCGACTCTCCGGTCGTTTCTGTTCCGCCGCTGCATGCTTGTGTGCTTTTGTTTTTCTTTACTTCTTTTTAACTCGCGGCAACTGCGTACAGTGCGGCGAGAAGGTTTGCAAAGGGGGCGCGAGGACGTAGCCTGGCGCTGAGGTCGCACGAAGGACTGGAAGCTGCCGCAGCAGCATCTAAAAGGAAGCTTGTGTGCGACGATTTATGGCAGCTCGTCTCGTTTTATTTACCGTGCAGAAAATTCTCGTTCCTTTAGCTTCTTAGCTTTTTTTTTTCCATTGCTCGCCTGTATATATGGAGAAGGCGGGAACACCAACCACCGCAACAATTTTTGATCGGCTTTAGTGCCTTTGGTTTCTTAGTTTAGTGTTTTCTTTGATTTTTTTTCTTTCTTTCTGCGGTTGTTCGGTCTGTCGTTCGGCCCCGGCTCGTTGAACGAGGTTTCTTTATCTAGACTTTTGCTGCTGTAGTAATCGTGGTAGCGGTGGTGGCGGCGGCGGTGGTGGTTCTGTATGTTCAGGGAGTAGTGGATTGCGCTCCTCAGCTTTCTCGGCGCCACTATTTTTTAAATTTATTTTTAACTTTACTGGGACGCCTTTAGCCAACCCTGCCCTTTCTACGCCTCTTCTCTTCACTTTCCTGTCGCTATTCTACGTCCTGGGATTTCGGTGTATACACTTATTCTCTCTACGATCCCGAGCACGAGCTTTGCTGTATTTCGGTCTTTATGGTCTCCGGTGGCTTTTTTGAAGGGATGGGGACTAAATGCGCGTTAAAAGCCTTTGTCCTTCTCCGCTGTATGCCCCTCCCCTTCCATATCTGCCATCTCGCGTGATTTTGCGGTTCGAGTCAGCCACTGAGAGGCTTGGGGTTAAATGTTGCACATCGAAGAAGAAGAATTATGTGCGGTCCGCAAGTTTTCTGGCCGGGGATTATCTTGTTGGTTTACGGACACTTGCTGTGTTTTCTTTCTCCTGAATGCTTCGCTGTTTGATGTCTCAATCCTTCTTCAGGCGGATCGCACTGCGTGGTTTGTTGAAAGATTAGTTTGCTTTGGGCTGCGTGGTAATTGTGGGTTAGAAAAAGTAAATATTTCCGCTTCAGCGTGCACAAAAGACCAAAAAAATGCTTGAACGAAGCGTCTGAGAACTTTCTGTTGCTTTATGTCTCCATACGGTAAAAGGAAAAAAAAAAGAACGTAAAGCATTCAGTTAGCTTCGTAGGCGCTTAAACGAACACTGACCCGCGTGTCTGACATTTTTCAGGAGACGCAACTTTTACAGTTATCATTATTATTGTTGTGACATGTTATGTTCATTAATACCAAAACGTTCTGAAAATATCTAATATACTATTCTAACTTAGCAAGAAATTTGGCAGTAAGTGCTTGTGTACAGTTCAAACCGCATAGCCAACGTACCAACCAGTTTCTATCTTTGACGGGCGTAGTCACCCAAGCCTTTGCAGGATTTGACTGGTCAGCAGTATTTCATATTTATATTCTCCGTTGGTGAACATTATTATTATTATTATTATTATTATTATTATTATTATTATTATTATTATTATTATTATTATTATTATTATTATTATTATTATTATTATTGTTGTTGTTGTTGTTGTTGTTGTTGTTGTTGTTTCTTACTTTATTTGTTTTGTTACTCAGCTACCGAAATGCTACGCTATACACAACGTTGTGTTGTACTGTGCCGCAGAACGTAAGCAAGCGAGGAGATGTGCCTACGTGCTGAATATTTTCAATAGCCTTCTGGACGAGGTCTTCTAGGCAGACTTTAAATATAAGCTGAAGAAGTTGCTACCATCATTTTGATAGTTTTCTTCTTCTTTGTTAATTTGTGCCGTGATGTAATCATTGTATACTTTCCGAGCAACATGATTACTATCTTCTCAATCAATCATCAATCATGAAGGTTATTTTATTTTATGTTTCTTTCAAAAATACAAAACAGTTGCTGGACACAGTCATTGGCTATTAAAAGGTCCAGTGATGACATATGATACAAATTCTAACACAGCAGAGGAGGAAAGTAATTAACAAATGCAAAAATAATTCTTGACTACACATCATAGGCAATGCAACAATATTTAGTCACAATTTGATTTAAACACAACAATAGTTTTCAAAAAGGCATTTCTTGAGAATAGTACTAAAGTTATAGGCCTGCTTGATGCGTACTGGCAAAGAATTCCAGATCAAGGCTCCGTTAAATTCTATATGAGCCTTTTTCCGTGCACATTATGAGATGGAGGCCGGTTAAAGTTATGATTAGTTGCACTCTTGTATTTCTTAATGGGAGTTTAAACAAAGCTATGGAAGGAGAATCATTAGTCTCTAAGATTCTATGTATAGCTTGTGCAATTTTTAATTCGTACAATGCATTGAATGGCAGCACATGGGCAGAATTATACAGGGATCTACTGGATTGACTGCGACTTGAAAATGTAATAATTCATAATGCGCGTTTTTGCAGACAGAATTACAGGTTCGAGATAAGTTGTGAAAGTGGCACCACAAGACTCAACGCAGTAAGAGAGATGACTATGAAAGAAGGAAAAGTAAAGAATGCATGCGTATAATGGGATATGCGAAACATTCACGAGCTTTAAGTAGAACATAGCAAGCGTATGCGAGCTTCGAACAAAGGTGTCTTTTCTCTATACCAAAAGGTTACCGATACGTGCACTGTGTGTGAATATTAATTACCTAATGTCCATTTTGTGTGTTTCTTCTTTGTTTCATAATCTTGTGCTTGTGATACTTCCTCTCCATTCAACTACTATATTGTTTTCCTGCATTCCTATTTTTGGTGTCTCATTTTTTCTTCAATTATTGTGACCAAATTGATGTCTTACAATTTTTTTCTGTTATTTTTCTCTCTTTGTGTTCTCTTGAAAGCTAATCTTTGATACTTATATTTCTGCTGTCTTGTCTGTGTCTTTTCTCCGATGTTGCCGGGCCTAGTCACTCAAGCCATTTTTGGATTTTACCGGCCTGTAACTGAAAAATTAACATGGAAATTGGCAATAAAATTATTATTATTATTATTATTATTATTATTATTATTATTATTATTATTATTATTATTATTATTATTATTATTATTATTATTTGGGAGTATTTCGTTACGCAATTTACAGCAAGATTTCTCTTTTGCTGCGTAGGAAAGAAATTGAGATGGCGTTATAAATAATTTATGAAAGCGAGTTTAGTGATGCTGTATTGCTGCTGCAGTATCCTAGGTTTTGTGTGCAGGTTTCTACCAGAACTTTATTATCTTTTTACAAAACTGACACTTTGAGGCATTGCGGTTCGTGCGGTCTAATTCGAGCCATTTCTGAACACTGCCATGATTTTCGCTCGAAATGCCCGAATCGCCAGCAACAGGAGTGGAATAATTACTCATTAGCGCCCGCCTAGGTCCAGAAAACGGATGCTGAAGAGTAACATAATAATTCGTTTCTTATTTCAATTCTACTAAAGCTTGGAGGATTACCCAGAACACGATGAACTAAGCAACACTAGTCTGATGACTACGATGACAGGAATTTGCTGGTTTGTTCTGCGTCTGTTTTCTGTAAGTCTCTACGTGTTGTACTACCTTGGCGCCATAATTTGCATTACACCACAATTATATGGCGTCCCCACCCCTTTAGCTGCCTTCGCCTGTTGCGCCGAGTGAGGTCCAGCGGACGACTCTGGCGCTAGCAGGAGAAGCCGATCGTAAGGTTGTTTGCCTAGACCTTTTGATATTTTGAGTGAGACTTATTGCTTCCACTTTTCTCAAGCACACATTAATTCAGTTCTTAGACAACTCACTGCAACAGCGTCTGGGGCACTCATAACTTTTTAATTGTTTTGCAGAACAGCTATGGAAAAAAACTGTTTAGATTAGAAAATGATGCAGAAATGCAAATGCATATGTCTCATGGGGAAACGTAAGACACAGTGATTGTCCCGCTATCGGAGGACACCTCAGTGATTTGTTATCAAGAAATCAAAGGCACGATAACTGTCTTAATTGCTCGTCTACTGAGAGGTAGTACCCGGGTTCAAATCCGACCATGGCTGCCACCTTTCGATGGAGGCGAAACGTAAAAGGCGCCCGCGTGCTGTGCGATGTCAGTGCACGTCAAAGATCCCCAGGTGGTCGAAATTATTCCGGAGCCCTTCACTACGGCACCTTTTTCTCTCTTTCTTCTTTCACTCACAGTGTGCTTTAGGTGTCCACCGAGATATGTGAGACAATTCAGTGCCTGAGGGGAGGTATCAAAGAGGGAGTGACAGGGAATGTAGAGAAAGAAACGCGAATGGGGAGGGCTCTGGGCGAATTTCGAACGCCTCGGCGTTTTTTTGGAAAACATGCCAGCAGATTTCTCTTTTTTTTTTCAGCGAAAGCTGCTATAGATTTGGTTTAGCCATAAAGCTCTGCATTCTACCGTGGAATCTAGAGCGTCAGCCGTTAGATATGGTTGTGAGGTGTGAACTGAAGCTAGTGAGGTTGCGAAAGAGGTGGTAGTGGTAGTGGGGTAGTGGGTAGTGAAGATAAGGTATAATTAACTAAATTAATTTAACTTAATTAATGAGATTCAATGCAGTTCAGTGATAATGGCGAGGGCGGACGAAAGCGCTACCTGATAGTGGTTCCACTGCTGAACGTAGGGCTATATGGATAAACCAAAGTTATAACAGCTTTAGCTGATTCATGCGCTAAGTCGACAAGCCTAGCTATATAATTTTTTTAAAACTAATCATGGACTTTTTTTTTGGCTAAATTGCGCCCTCTGACGTCAGCTGTTAGCGTAGAATGTCGTAGCTGAAAACTGCAGCGTTCGCTAGCTGGTCAACAAAAATGCGATAAAGAAAGGGGAGAGAGGGGATGCGGTGATAGTATAACTGCAGGTGTCGCATGTTCGCACCTACCGAGGGCAGAGAGCCTGAAAAGATTTTATTGGTGCGATTATTTGCAAAGTTCAGGTGAATGTGAATAACGAATATAGACCCATGCCTATAGCAGACACAAGCTTATTACAGTAGAATCTTAATTGCAACTTTTGCGGTTTCAAGTCCAGCTTTCTTGGACATCAGCTTTAATTGTGAGGCAACTGTAGAATATTGTAAGATGCTGTTATGAATATGTTGATGAGAATGGTCTAACCTTGCGATGCACAGCAAAATCATGCTTTTAAAGGCTTTCCCACGCTCACACTGAGTAGTTAGGACTCCCACAGAAAATCAATGGGGTTCGTTTTGACAATAAATATCAGAAAGCTATAAGCGTTTCCAGGCGGTATTTGCCGATATATTGACTTGTTATGATGCAATCTTACGATACGAGAAAAAATTGTGTCCATGGAACAATATCCGGTTGGAAAAATGCGCTTGTCTAGAAATTTTGGGTATGATTCAAACTGACACTTCGGTCACGTCTACATCGCCTGTAGTGAGGAGATCCTGATCGCCCTTTCCTTAATTCGAACTCCACAAAATACGAACAAATTTCCAGTCTCCTTCGAGTCCAAACTTAGCCGACATAAAGAAAGAAGGGAAAAAAAGCTAACGGCGATAAAAGAAAGGAAAAGCAAACTGATAGATAGTAACAAAAATGACAACTGCGTAACCCGTTATATATACATCCAACAACAGTGCCCGGAATGGCACTTGAGTTTGGTATTCAATAATTTTGTTTCGTGGCAGTTGATTGAATTGGTTGATGGTGCAAGAAAATTTTGGGTATGAGCCATGAAAAACATTAGTTCGACAATTAATTTCATTAATTTTCAATTGTCGATCACCTTTGTCATGCATAAAATAAGGAAGCAAGAAGTAAGTTTCCCTGTCTGCTTAATGCCGAAATAAATTCTGATGAGCATCTCTAACAGTATGTTTTTTTTCTCCGCCTGCTTAATAGCTTTCGTCCCAACTTATCTTCAAGTAAAGTAGCACGAGAAGTTGTTACAATTGATACCCTGACCGCGGTTTGTTAACCGCGATTCGCACAAAAAAAGAACATAGGCCAATAAAGAACGAGGCATTTCCCGGCACGTTTGACACACTCCGGCAAGCGCCCATCGAAGCAGGAATATACCCCCCCCCCCCCCCCCCACGTACCACACTCCATTCTGCGGCCGTCCTTCGCGTAACGAATGAACCCCTGAATTCTTTGATACAATGCGCCTCTCCCCATGGGTTTTGTGGCAAGCTGAGGCGTCTATAGTGTGAGGAAAAGGGACAGGCGAGATCAGTAGCAGTACGCAGTGTTTAAGCCGCTAGTCCCCGAGGGACGACGTCAGTGGGCGAGGAGGATGGCGAGTTGGGAAAGCACGGGTGAGTTGCTGTGGATCTTCGGGATCTGGCGGCGTGAGTAGCCGTGTTTAATAGGCCGCGATAAATGCTTGATAAGAACCATGTGACTCACACCTTATTGGAGCCGTTGAGGGCTTGTGTTTTATTTATTGTTTCTTGTACTTTTCCATTTGGCTCTGTGCTCTTTATCTATTGCGGAATCTGCTTCACGCGGTCCTGTGGCTCAATGGCTTGGACGTTTTGTTGCCGAGTCCAATGCCGCTCGGGATCGACTTTCGGTCACCGCTGCTGCATTTCGATGGAGGCGAAATGCAGAAAGACCCATTTTCTCTGTGCGATGCAAGTGCACGTTAAAGAGCTTCACGTGATCGATATTAATCGCGGTTTTTCCACGATTGCGCAATTAATATAGCTCACGCACACCTTCGGGTCATTGAATCTCACCCCAAATACCATACCATACCATACCATACCGCACCGTGCCGTACCGTACCATATACTATGCCAAATACCATACCAGGCTCTGCTTTGGTGCAACATTTCGCTGTCTAGGATAAAAGGAGTGAAAAAACCCTGACGGTCCATGTCGAAACTCCATTGAATGTTTTGCGTTGCGTCTCACAGTCCGTGTATTGGCTCATTATTTCGATGTGGTGGCGTTGCTTTAGTTTGAAGCCCTATTTTTTGCCCCTACCTCATCCAGTACTCTCTCCCTCCCCCAACCCCCCGTTGGTCAACTCTTTCACTTATGAAGTTATTCATTCCTATGGTTGCGTTCGCACTGTTATGTGTGCGGTCGACACAGGCGCCTAATGTGCACATTTAGGCCGCTTTTTCTGTTTGCCAGCCACTGCACGTGTGCATGATGAAGGGCTATGTGATAACGTGAGAGCGTTTTATCGATGTTGTTAAAGCGACAGCATTAAGAGCCTCATCACGAAAAAAAAAACACGGCATGGTTGGTCATTAAAAAAATGCTGTGGTTTGTCATCAAAATTCGCTGATTTGTCGAGGCAGCGATCACGTCACAGGCTTACGTGGCATGGCCCAGCGCTGATCGGTGGACGGGTTGTGTAAAGTCATGTGACCACGTGGCACAGCCGAGTTGGCAGGTATAGTCATAAGAACACGGCGTGGTGAGTCATAAAGTTCGCTGATTGGTCGAGAGAGTGATTGGAGCTCTGATTGGTCTGACGGCTGCGTGACGTCATGAGACCACGTGACAGGGCCGAGTTGGAAGGTGCGCTGGTCCCGTGACGTGGTCGAGCGTGGTGGCGGCATCGGCAGCAAAGCGCAACTGCGCTTTGGTTGTGCGCAAGCGTGTCTAGACAGCTCCACTTATCAGGTTTGAATGGAGCCAGAATCAACGCCTCATGTGTCTACCATAGTGGAAAATCCCCGCAAGTGGCGAAGGCGACCAGCGGGGTGACGGAGGAGAGAGAAGCAGGCCGAGCGGATTTTAGGCATTAATGCTATCGCATTTTCATCGTAATGTTATTAGGCATCCCCTACTTATTTTTCTGGCCAACTCGACACCTCTTAATTTGCCCTGCAGTAAGTTGTTCAAAATCAAACGCTAGTGCTCAAATTTATTGTTCATTTCTTGTTTCTTTCTCTTTATTTTTGTAGTTTCACTTCTTAATTGTATTCTTTAGGGCCAGGGTGCCTGGTGATAAGGTTTCTAGAGCGAAAGCTCTACTTCACGACTAAAGTTTCAAAAGCCGGGCCACCGCTGAAGTCATATCCTTGACCTTGAATAAATAAACAACTAAAATAAATATTACCGCGACTGGGATTCGAACCCGCGGCGGCGCGAACAGATCAGCTTCGCTGGCCACTGCACAAGACCACCATGCTGTACCGTTGTATCGGCAACGTTTTCTGGAGTTCCTTGACACCGGTGTTTTAAAACCTGTTAGGCGAATGTGCATTTCTTCTGCTGCAAAACATTCTTCTTTAAACTGCACACATCTACGCTGCCTGTGAAAGCATGTCTTCATGCTAAGGATATGCTTGCGCCATGGTCGGTGAACTGCGCCTGTGCTGTGCACCAGAGACAATTGACCATTGTTTTATTCTGTGCATTGATGCTGTGTTCTTCTGGGACTATATTACAACGAACAATTAAGAAGGACATTGACATCACACTCTACAGTATTCGTTTTTTGCCTGTGGAGAAAAACTGTGTGGTGCCATATGATCTATTTATGTTGCTGGGAATATTTAGTCCCTGGAAGATCCGCATGATGGAGCGACACGCCTAATCACCACGGTCGTCGAAATCTTTGTTTCGTGAGCAATGCGCTTTGGTGCGGGGAGTATATGCTGCCCTGCAAGAGCCGCCTAGCTGGCTGCCCTATCTGGATGCATGTGTGTGCCTCCCAGACTTTTGATGTTTGGGAAGGAGGGGTCGTGCAAGGGTGAGGTGACCTGTCTTTTGTGGCGTAAGCGTGCTTGGACTTTTCTTTTCAGCACTATTTCCATCCAATAAAGAAAAAAACTATGCT
The DNA here is from genome assembly GCA_030143305.2 of Amblyomma americanum. Taxonomy (NCBI): domain Eukaryota; kingdom Metazoa; phylum Arthropoda; class Arachnida; order Ixodida; family Ixodidae; genus Amblyomma; species Amblyomma americanum. The sequence goes on from JARKHS020017505.1 coordinate 229,670, forward strand.
ATCGCCGCAGCCTATCAAGCCTCATGTTAAGCTGCGACACACTCTCGCGCTGTGCATATGGGCCATCGCACTGTGCGCTGTGCAACCACAGTGGAAACTTACGCTCCGCCTTAAGCATATATGCTGCGATTGCGTTACTGCGTTGATGCCCACATATGCGGAATTGGTCATTCCCTACTTTACATTCGTAGATCCCTGGGAATCCTCATACCACTACTGCCATATTGGTGTGGCGGTTAAGCGATGTGCCACTGCCTTGCGATGGAAGGTGCTGCCACCGGTGGGGCTTGTGAGACCCAGGGTTGCTTTCCTGAGCAACCTCTCGCGACCG
>JARKHS020017505.1:235000-307500 GCA_030143305.2 Amblyomma americanum
TACAGCCGCGGTGCTTCTCAGGCGCTGGTGTTGAACCCTTGCTAATTGTCCTCTGCGAGCACGAGATCTCGTTCCGCTATCGACATAATCGTCGAAGACAAAGAACGAAGAAAACGCGAAGTCACGTTACATGTAACGACGGTGTATGCAAGGACAAAGGGTAGTAGATGACTTTTTGCGGTGTCGCGTGCCATGCAGTCATTAAGCTGCTCGGCAACTCGAGTTCCTCGAAGGCTTGTGCCTGTGTGCCTGCACGAGACATCCCGGGCCAGTAAAGTACCCTTTGGCTCGCAACCACGAAAAGGACCGCCGTGTTCGGGGGACCACTTTTCGATGAGTTCAAAACGGCTCTCCTGAATTTCAGTGTGCCTATACGGTTGTGTGGGTATCTAAATTTTAAAGGGCAAATTTTGAGACAGGAGCATCTTTTGTTATGCACAGTTTATTCAGGCCTTACAGAAGGGGCAGCAGGTTTACACCTACCGGTCTCTGGGTTACTTCCATTGGACTCCTGGATTTTATCCGGAATACTTCGACGCCCGCTTGCAGTTTCTCCTTTTACCTGAAGGAAATTCAGAAATAAAGATATGCTACATTATTTTAAACCCAGTCCTTAGAAGCTCCGGACATATTTGAATATATTGCTAAGCAATAGTTTCCGCCTTGTTCTCGAAAAGCAGTTAGTCTGAGAAAAAGTTCTGTAGCTTAACATTAAAGAGCTGTGCGCAAAAACCATAAAGCCAGACGATTTAGCCATGGGTAAAGGCAGCAGGATTTCTAGATTGGTTCTTATAGAGTAGGAGAACGCTTTAGGTAACCGTTCTCCCTCACCGTCGTTTTCACTGTAATTAACGATCGAACGAGCGAGGACCAATTTCGCCAGTTTGGCATAGGTACAACTGGATGCCTATATGGTGAGGCATTTTCATTCATTCATTCATTCATTCATTCATTCATTCATTCATTCATTCATTCATTCATTCACTTCACTGTTTTTGCATTTTTACACAGGGCAGAGTGTGAATCAGTGTGCGGTGGTGTGAAGAACATAGATATGAATATAGAACACTGGGGTTCTGCGGTAGCGCATGTCACCAGGATAATAATCCTGTTACGTGACGGCAAGCCGAAGAATTCGACGTGATGACAGATGGCGATGATATGATTTAATGGCTGCGGGCCTTTGCACGCAGCGCTCCTGCCCTCGCAACTGCCCGCTTCGTCATTTTCTAGTCCGTCACATGACTCGGGGCCACCGACTGATCGTCCCGATCGCGCGAACTACAAGAACGACAGTGATGATGAAACGCAGGACTCGACGATGGGCGTGGCAGAAGCGATGAACAGAGAAGAGCTTGAAGACGAAGGGTTTGCCGTCACGATGAAAGAAATTAGCAAGTGGTGAGCGGGTGAAGTCAGGTCCACGAAGACTGAGGAGCTACCGGTCTCCGGATGCCAACGCCGAGGCCCGTGGACGCACCCAACACCAGGGGCTGGGGTACTTACTGTGTTCTCATGTGTGGGTGAGCTGTCAGTGGGGTCTCTGGTCGGTGGCGGCGGTCTTGGTTCAGTGGGGTCGTAGGTCGTCGTGTCTTCTAGGTTCTCATGTATGGGCGCTCAGTGGGGGTGGTCGTCGTGTCATCGTGTCTTCTGGTCGAAGCTTGGAGCGAGGCGGAGGAGAGCGGCGGTGTCGGGGCATACCTGGCAGGTTGTGCAAGCGCCGTGAGTGCGAAGCCACGAGAACTCCACAGAAGACCTCGGTGGACAGCAGGCTCCTGAACTCTGGGAGCGGGATAATGAAAGAACTCAGCACCTTACACCGAATGTTGCGTGAAGGCAAGCCGAAGAACTTGACGTGATGACAGATGGCGATGGTATTTAATGGCTTCGGGCCTAGCAATTAATAGCGCTCATGTTCATGCCACTGCCCTCTTAATCGTCTTCTAGTCCATCACAACACTCTTCTAAGGGTATAAACTGCGCGAACAAGACGGGACGAGAGGCACACAAATCGACAGACAAAGCGCAGTGTCTGTCGATTTGTCTGTCGATTTGTGTGCCTCTCGTCCCGTCTTGTTCGCGCAGTTTATACCCTTTCTGTTCATCATGAACCAACTAGCCAGCCAGAACGTCACTCTTCTAAGCACGTGCAACAGAGGAGCGTCCATGTATCTATAAGCACATACAGTGCATGGCCGCGCAGGTGGGAGGCTGTTCTGTATGCTATTCCGTAGGCTATGCTATCCTGTGGAGTTTGGAAGGGCACGAAAAGAGGAAGAAGTACGTTAGCATATTACTTGAGGAGAAGAAGAAGAAGAAGAAGATGAAAGCTTCGGAGAATACATAGGTCCCTATGGGAGCTATGCTCCGTATTTCTCCCTATTTCTCTCCACCCGGCCACACGAAGCGATTGCGGTCCTTCCAGTAACCCAAGCCAGCACGTCCGTCTCTCCGTTCTGGGCAAAGCTCGAGGAATTTGTGGCAGAATGACAGAGCGCGAAGCTTTACGGCAGTCGGCGAAGAGCGAATCAGCATCCGCCTCCGCCGCAAGCACAACTGTGAGGCCAAATGCCCGCACTGATGCCTAGAACAATGCGCCCGTGAGGGTTTCTAATAAACAACGTGTTTCACTCAATCGCACAATCCGTGGGAAGTCCGGTAAGAGAACTCGTATACAGCACAAAGAATTCCCTCCTGCCTTTCACGCAGTCCTGGTTTAGCACGGATTTACCGGCAGGCTCTTTTTCCCTTCCTAATCAATAAATGTTTATTACACATTAACCCGACAAGTTTTTCAGTGCGAGAAACGTTTAAAGGGACGCCATGAACTGAGGACTACGACATCCCATTTTCGTTCTTATTGCAAATAGGTTCGGTGGATCTCATTGTGGCTACTTTGTTGTTTATCCGGCATCGGAAGACCCATTTATTGCTGAGAAAGTCACATTTAAAATTTTTTCTTCCATTCGATTGAAACTCGTGACTCCGAAACCGAAAATGATTCAGTGGCCACCGTTTGAAAGTGAATAGCAGACTAGTTACAAGCTCAGAAATCCGCGCGCTAAACATTATCTTGACGCACAGCAGTTTGCTAGCAAAACATGACCGCTATTTCATTTTAGGACGTTTTCCAGCCTATGCACCTACAAAGAAAATTTCATCAGACAGTCAACAGACTGTCTGTAGACTTCTGTCAATAAATTAGGTAGACTTTCTGTGGACAAATCCTTAAGACTGGTCTATAGACAATGCATCCTACAGACAGTCTACAAACAATGTGCAGATTTGTGGCCACACATTGCTAGTAGACTTTTGTCTACTAGCTGATACGTACAGAAAAGCAGTCTATAAGAAGTCTATATGCAGTCTATAGATCGTTTTATTCGGGTAAGCTTCATTTTGAGTGAAACCAGCGACATTGTCATAAAATTGCGGCAATCTATCGACATGGGGCAATTTTATTTTGTTTTGGTGACCTCCGTGGTTTTCGGTGGCCCGCACAGCATCATAGGATAGACGAAGAAACGATTGCACAAAGGTTGTTTTTCTAGCCGTTAAAAAAGATTCAACGACGCCCTTTGGGGCTGCCCCGCTCAAATCGACTTCTACTGGATCTCTGAAAACGCTTGTGTACAGCTTGCGTTTTCGGCGAACAGCCTCCAAGAGCAAGACAGAATACACATATACATACAGGACTTTCGTTGCTTTTCTACCAGTTGCTTGTATTGCTGTGAAATCATTCTATCATGCATGAAATAACCCGCCGCGGTGGCTCAGTGGTTAAGGCGCTCGGCTACTGATCCGGAGTTCCCGGGTTCGAACCCGACCGCGGCTGCTGCGTTTTTATGGAGGCAAAACGCTAAGGCGCCCGTGTGCTGTGCGATGTCAGTGCACGTTAAAGAGCCCCAGGTGGTCGAAATTATTTCGGAGCCCTCCACTACGGCACCTCTTTCTTCCTTTCTTCTTTCACTCCCTCCTTTATTCCTGCCATTACGGCCAGGTTCAGGTGTCCAACGATATATGAGACAGATACTGCGCCATTTCCTTTGCCCAAAAACGAATTATTATTATTATTATTATTATTATTATTATTATTATTATTATTATTATTATTATTATTATTATTATTATTATTATTATTATTATTATTATTATTATTGTTGTTGTTGTTGTTGTTGTTGTTGTTGTTGTTGTTGTTGTTGTTGTTGTTGTTGTTGTTGTTTTTGTTGTTGTTGTTGTTATTATTATGCGTGAAATAACATTCGAACACAGAACAGCGCAATAGCTCTGTAAACCCTTGTTTCGTATGTCGCATTCGGGGCTCCACAACTTTCGGAAACGAAGTCCTCCGCCTTTCTCACAGCAACTAGGACAAAACAGCGTTTTTTTTCTCTCTCTCTCTCTCTACGCACTGCATCTCTTCCTCTGCTTGCTTGTCTTCCTCGCATCCCGACATTGGTATGCGAGGCCGGCGACAAGTTCTCGGCACTGGCGCCGCGACCCTGTATAATACGCAGCAGCTCTGCACGACCCCAGGAAAGTGTGGTGAGCCAGCTTCTCCGCAGTACTCGCTTATGCATGCACCGTAGCCGCGAAGCTAAACCGCCGCCTCTGTGCCACGCACGTATGACTCCTCGATTCTCGCTGCGGCTAGAAAAGTGATGGATAGCGCTTCCGAGTTCCGAAAAGGAAGGAAAATAAAGCAAAAAAAAATATATGAGAGAGTCACCAACAAAAGGCCCTGTACGCGGTGTGACACGGCGCCCTTTTCGCGGAGGAAATCAAGAAGTTCATGCCGCTGCCGTCTTTCCGTTGTTCTTCTTTCTTTCTTTCTTTCTCGCATGCCTTCGTTTCTTGAGCGAGCGGTTCATTTGCATGAAGCCAAGTGCAGCGTCACTGCGCTCGGCCCGGTTGCTTCATTTTACGGTCTATGTCCGCATTAGAGAAAATTCAATATGAGGAGTTTTTGTCGAAGCGACGGCCGGAATGCAAGATGACACATTGTGTGATTGTTTCTTGTTCGGTCGTTTAGTGCGCTAATTTTTTGTTGCTGCGTTTGTTTTTACCAAGCTACAGGTCAGTAACGCCGAGATTCCTAATAGGCAACAGTCAAGACTGCATTTCAGTGCGCAGAAGATGGAAAGAACAAACCTGGACAGCACAAATCTCACTTCTCTCTGATGGGTATTAGCTTTTGTAATTAACATTAACGTCTTTCATTCCGTACCTTACTTTCCATTATTTCCTTGAAATACAATGAGAAATTCTGCCGGTGATCGGGGCCATACTTGATTATTCTTTTCTTATCCGAATTTAGTGACGCAAATAAACAGACGGGGAGGAAAATTTATTTCATGACCGAGGTCCGGGTCGCTGTTTCAAGTTTGCGGGTGTAGAGGCTCCAGCTCAGTCGAATCTGGTGCTTTCCCAACAGACTCGCTAAAAATCAAGGAAATAAATAAAATATAAAGTTACGGAAACTCATTATCGAAGCCGAACAACGCCATTTTGATAGCCTTTGCGTTGTTCTTCGCCGACGTGCAGTCGACATTTGGTTAGCCTGCAGGATTAGCTAGGTCAAGATTATGCGAACTGAAAGGTTCATAGTAGGCTATCTCAAGTAGTAACACAAATATATTTCAGCGCCCACAAGTAAAACTGTCTCGCCAGAATTGCGAAGTTTTTGCGAGCCGATCGGCCGAAACGCGAACGCATCTTCCAACGCCGTTCACAGATGGCGCGAGCCACCTGTGAGCGGCTGTAGTGTGCCTCGACGGGCCAGCGCGTCTACCGTCTTTCGTAATACGCTCTCTGTCGGACGGCTGCTGACGGTGACCGCAAAAATGAGCGGAGCTTTCAGTGACATCGGACAGAGTTACGCCTACCCCGTCGTACGTTGTATAGATAGACCGAAGTAGCGAAGAACAGAGGCTCCCCAGAAGGAGACAGTCTTTGTTCCTTTCGAAACATTTGATTGCCACTGTGATGATGTCGTAAAAAGGGAAGGGCGTATCTTAGACAAGCTTCTATTAAGTTCCGGGATTTGACAATTGGAGGCAACAAGTTTAAGAAAGTCATTCTTGGAATTTTTAGTTGAAGAAAGATGTGTAGATATAACATTGAAGTTACTGCTCCTCCAAAATTATAAACCGAGAACTCTCGGCAGGTCCGAATTTATAGACAACCCCTGGATGGCGTTTTTTTTCTTTTTCTTTTGGCGTTGAGGGGGATATAAACATTAAATAAAACGAAAAGATCAGAGGAAATGGAGGCTAAGGCAGTTTTTCGATTAGCATTTTCTTCAAAGCTCACCCCCTCCCCTGCCCTCCCCTCCCCGCCTCCTTAGATTTGTTCCTGACTCTCAGTCGCTGTTCAGAACAGTTGATAGTTGATGATGATAGCTTTTTGTTTGCCAAGGAAGCCTGGCAAAGGCCATGGATGACCTCAGTGGGGAAGGCGAGGTCGGGTCAAAGACACATTACAGAAATGATGAAAGAGATGCCGTGCCAGAAATGTCGACACATGCGACCCAGCTGCCTCCCGCACCACAACAATTACAGCTAGCTGAAAAAAAGGAAATTAAATTCAAAGCAAAAATGTAGCGCCATTTTGGACGGTCTGTGCAAAATGACGGGCACTTTTCACGGTTGTCAATGTGCTATAGATACTCAAAACTCGTTTTACAGCCTGACGGGACATAACAACAAGGATAGGAAATAAACCACAGCATAACATTCCCTATTTCGTAAGTTGTTCTTCAAAAATTTGTCCATATACGCAGGAACGAGCTTCAATACTAATTATCCAAGACATATATATGCAACCTCTGAAAATATATGCTGCACAGAATCCGGGCAGGCAACATCAAACGAAAAAAAATAGGAGAAATTTTACCCATTATTGAAAGACAAAAAAAATAGCTACCGGGAGCACTTACGTCTGTTTACGTGCTATGAATACGAAAGCATTGTGCACTACTGCTATTTCCGTTGGGGAGTTTGTGTAACTTAGTTCGCGTTGGTCATCAAACCGCACTCCATTCGGAGCTCCATGGGTTAATGCCCATACATGCAGAATTGGTCATTCTCTGCTTAGCATTCATAGATGGCGGCGAGTCCTTACACCACTATCAAGCGCAATGGCGGCACAATCTAAACAAAATGAGTAAAAAGAGAGTAAAACTGTCTTGTGTGCCTTTTACAAAAGGGTGTGCGCTAGAGGAGAGTTTACTCCCTCTTTACTCCCATATAGGTGTATTTGTGTTTAGAGTGCACTGCACTGGCAGGTACGTGGCTGTTTCTATCACATCCACCGGTATAGGGATTGTGCGACCCATGATGCTTTTCCCGAGCAACTTATCGCGCAGCTGGCCCGACGCTCCTCCGAACTTGCCCAACCTCTTCCCATTGGATGGAGCTGGCGCGGCGATCCTGCGAACTTACCCAAGTTACTGCCGATTAACCTAGCAAGCTCAGATAAGTGTCCACAAATTTTGTTAACACTTTCTCTACTAAGGTGTTGGAAAAGGTGCTGGAGAACCTAGGCAGCGATCATTACGTACTGAAGATAACTATAGAAGCCGAGAACATCAAGAGGAAGATTGGCACAGCCCGCATAACGGACTGGGACGCCTTTCGGAAGAACAGTAAACGCATGAAGGGGGAGATTACTTCAATAGAAGAATGGTGCCAACAGCTAAAGCAAATACAAAAACAATACACGCAAGAAATAGACAGAACGGAACAAACCACGGAAGTGGACGCGCGGCTACTCAAGCTATGGGAGGCGACACGCGGGCTCACCAAGAGATGGAAAAAACAGAGGCTAAACAAGAAGCTAAAGAAGAAGATCTCTGAGGTCACCCTGAAGGCAGAGGAATACGCAGCGCAATTGGCAAGACAAGGCTGGCAGCAGTTTAGCATGCAGCTCACTAAACATCACTCTCAGCACAGCCAAAACGTGGCGTATACTCAAGGCACTCCTGGACACAACCAAAACCAAAGCTGCGAGCAACAAGGCAATTCAAAAAGCTCGTCCACCAACATGAGGGACAAGACGAGGAATTACTAGAGGAAGTCCGGATCAAATGTTATGGCCGGGACAAGCCGCAAGAATACGAAGGGGACTACCAGGGAACGGAAAACCCCGAACTCGACAAGCCAATAACAAGAGAAGAGGTTATGCCGCCATTAGAGCAGTCACCAAAAACACGGCAGCAGGAGCCGATAAAATTAAGAACTCCTTGATCCGCAACCTCAGCGATGAAGAAAAACCCAGTGCGGAGCAGTGGGAGGGCCTGCTCACCAGCGGCGTGTTCACAGTATAAAAAGGATTGGTGCAGCACACTCTCAAAGTGGCCAGGCTCAGCGGTGCTCTGGAATAGGGGCGCCTACCACTCAAGACGACGGAGACTTCAGTAAAACATGAAGACCTCTGTTGGCCGCTGAAAGCTGTAAATAGAGCAATAAAGTTTTTTTCATTCCATTCCATTCTCTACTCACTTTCCGTGGGCGCCATGCATGAGCGAAGTAATGCTTACACTTTAAAAGAAGGAGAAAACAAACCTCTTTTCGTGGTGTCAGACGTCTCAGTTTCTCCTTTTGAGAACAGTTTTTCGACGGTTGCCCAAAAGCTCGCCTTTGTGTGATAGAATCCACCGCATGCAATTCAAAGCTGGTCACGGTGAAGCATTGAGATGCACCAAGAGTATTGCGTACTGTGCGCCACACAGGCTTAGTCTCTATAATTCGAATAAACCCGAAGTTCGAATTAAGCGAGTCCGAATCACTGAGATTCCCCTGTACACCCGAGCTGCTCACCACAGTGTTCCGTTATCCCGCACCACAGACTCGGGCACGAACAGCCTAGGTCAAAATTCTTCATACCACATGGTTCGCTTTCTCGTTCCTTAGTGGGGCACACTGCGGTATATCCCCTAAGCTCTCAAACTCTGCAGGGTAAGAATGCCATCGTCCTTCCATCGGCAGGCATTCTAGTATTTAGGGTTACCACAAGTTCTCCATTACAGTATATGCTGCTCAAAACCAAACCGTGCAGCCTGAAAACTTTCGATCAAGGCTGTACACGTAGACCGGTGCATAGACCGCATAGACCGGCGCCGCTCGCGCTCCCTTGTGCGCGGATTCATGAAGAGCATTAGCAGATAGTTTCGCGGTGGCAGTGAAAACTCGCAGGAAGACAGCTATATGGCTCCACCCAGCAGCAGGCATCAATCGGCCATCACAGATGCAACTCACGGCCGCAGTATTTATGGCGTTGCTGCCAGGTCAATTTCTCCATGTGACGACGCTTTCGAAAAAAAATCGTGCGCGCCACGTTCGCACGGGGGCGTCTCGGGCGTCTTCGGGAGCACACGCCCCGATAAGCTCGACGCGCAGCCCCCACATTTTTTTCCTCGCCTACTGATACAGGCGAGCAATATCGAAAACCGTTTATACGCGAGAGGTGCGTAGGATTCCTCAAAGAAGACGTGACTTGGGGGCGTCGCCGCATATAGGGCCCCGCAGAAATATAGACAACCGCGCAGGAAAGCCACAGCAGGTGGGAGGGAAAAGGCAAGAAACACTGAAAGAAACGAATGGCAGATAAGAAAAGGTGCTCACTTATCAGGTGTGATATCACTTATACTACTTGGGACGGAGCAAGCGTTATCGAGCCCCCAAAGTGGCTGCATCATCGTCGACGTCGTCCTTCGCAGTCCTGCAACGTTGTCCCCCCCATTCCACCCTCCATACATTACCGGCCGCCGGTGCATAACAACCAACGCCACCTCACGGGGAGCCCCAAATGCGTTTTCCCAACTTATCGCCTCGGCGTCACTTCTGACGCGAGACTTCTTTTCCCTTCTTCTTTCCTTTCTGTATGCTCGTGCGCTTGCGGTCATGACTGCCTGCCTTTCTTTTTCTCTTTCTTTCATTCTCCTGATTTCCCACTCTGGTTTCGCCGAGCTAAATGCCGCCGCTTCGCTCTCCATCGGCTGTCTTTTCAGTCTTATCGTTGCTCCGCGGCGGATCCGGGCGGTAAAGAACAGAAAAAGAAGCAAAATTTGTTTGCCTTTCCACGTCCTTCGCATCGGCTCTCCACTTCCAAATTCCACATCCCCAAGTCCCCCCCTCGCGACGTCGTGTGCGTCGAACGGCGGCGTCAGTATATGAAGCTCGTATAACTACCACACAGGTCCGGCACCAGCAGCGGCGGGCACCGTCAGCAACAGTACGAATACCGGCTGCAACACAAACAAGACGCCAGCAGCAAGAGCGGCACTATAAAACGCTCGCACAAAACCGCGAGCGCGAGTGGCATATCCCTCCCGATCACCTCGTATCAGTCGGCGGCGCTGCACTTGAGTTGTCTTTATTTCTTTTTTTTTATTGCGGAACGGTGTACGAAAAGAGGCAAGACGACTCGCCGATGCATCGATGGCGTCAGCGGCGCACATCCAGCAGCGTTTCGTGCATGTGGTCCTATACTACCAGCGGCACTATACTACCAGCACCACCACCAATGCCGTATAACCTCCGCCGCCGCCAAATGACCACCGGCGCCTCATCGGATAAGTGCTTTCCTGTCGGCAACAACGCGGGTTCAGACTGTCTATGCGTGCGCCTGCTGCGTTTGTGTTGCTTTTCGGCGCGCTGTGTCTCGGCGGCAAGATTCGTGTTTGGTCAGAAGGAGGCAGAAGGAAAGAGGGGGAGGGGCGGGGTGGGGGGGGGGGGGGGGTAAGTAGGGGGTGACGCGGCGCGGTCAGGCTTTCGAAGTCGATGGACCGCTGTCTTCGAGTCGGCCAGGTGAGCCGATAACCGCGCGCGCTGTTCGGCTTCCCCTTCGCTTCGCCTCTTTCTTGCTCCTCCTCCTCTCTTCTGTTCATTTCTTCGTGACTTTCAGGGCCCCTCCTTTGAGGCGCGCGCCGTTCATAGACGAGCTGCGTTGTTGGCCTCGTCGTGTAGATATACCTTCGGCCATATACTCTAGCGGAATATAAAGCACGGTTGACGCGGCGAAAGCGGCTCTTCTTGGCTGTCGATAAAGAGTCATAAAGGGTCGACCGCTTCGTGTTTGGACTTTATTTTAGTTGGGTGTTTTTGCGAGTGTGTGTGTGTGTGGGGGTCGGTTGTTGTTGCATTCGTACCGACATACCCAGCTTCCTTCCCTTTCCCGCCTCTCTTTCACGCTCTCTTTTCATCATTTCAACGGATCGCCTTATATCCACCGAACTGCGTCGCTGCGACCACGTGACTTGACGCGCCGTGGGGCCTAATGTCGTTTGCAAGCGATATGGGCAGCACTTAAGATGGCGTGTAGGAAGAGCATACCCCAGGTGCCTTTTCACTTATTTTTCTTCTTTATTCTTTTCACAGGGGCGAAAGACGGAGCTCGCGTGGCGACGCTTTCTGTGCAGCGCCGTCATTTCTCCCGAGTATTGACAGGAGATTACTTCTCCTCGGAGTTCTTATTCCGTACATTTTCGCTTTGTTGTTTGCTTTCATCCTGGTTCGCGACAGTTTTCGGATTACCCGAGCCCCAAGAGCAAGCCGATCCACGCGCTCGTTACTCCGGCACGTTTTATGCTCCTTTTGGTTATGCGTAAAACGGTTGTGATGTCGTTTTGCGTTGCTAGACATTCAGTAAAAACACTCTACAATAGCTAGTTGAATTTAAACGCCTGATTTCCCATGGGCTGGTGGAGGGCCGGCTGGCAATATTAAACATTTTAGACATGCCAACATTATATAGGGGCATTTCTTTTTTGTTACTAATTTGAGGTGCGGGTGCTGGAAGGACGCTTCTCTCGTCCAAGAACAGAAGCATGAAGGCGAGGATAGTGTAGTATTAGCTCCCATTGTGTAAGCAAAGAAGGTGGACTAAGCGTGGGCTTCCATACCCTAGAAGTTGGCTTAATGGAAGAAGTTAGTCCGCGTGATATCAATAATATCAGGGTAATATCAATTCATAATCAAACTCTGGGGGAATGACGCAGTCGTGAAGCCGGCTTCCCTGCATAGTGAGTACAGAAGTGGTGCGGCAGTTCTTCAAGCGCAGAACAGGCAGTGCACTCTAGAGCTAGTACAGCAGATATGCGGGTCATGACTTGCATATACATGCACGCTCCTCGATCATCCGTCGCTGGAAAACACCAGTGTAACGCTTAAATTCTAGGGAATATAGCCGACCGCAATGAGGCACCGGAAGAGATAGGAAGATGCAGGGAAGCCGACTCGGGGAGTTTTGCAAGAGATGCAGTTCTAGTGCGCAGATTTTGTTTGTATATGTTTCTGGTCAGGTTAAAACAAAAAGGTTTTGAGCAACAACTCTGATTTCTACACGAAGGGTTTGCAGGGTTATCAGCGTCAGTGACGAGCGCTGCAGAAAATGTGACGTTCTCACAGTCTCATGTCTTCGGGATACCACCTCGCATTTGAAAGTTTGCCGGTCAGTGGCGGTGGCTACAGGAGTGCGCGATGTCACGCGTACGAAGACATCAATATATAGACGGCATTTAAGCTGCTACTGTCTGCCTCATATGCGGTGCACAGCCATCTTGTAATTTCTTACTATTCGCAACTGCATACTTAGAAGTGTTGATCACAGCGACGATATATGAGCCTGACTGACTTCCTTTCAATGCTGTTACTGACGTTAAGGTCACAATATCCACGAGGATTCGAGACAGCAGATGAAAAATCTAGTGCGGGGCGATTTAAAGATATATACATTAATAGCTTTGTCTCTTTTGGAGCATTTGTGAAATCGCGCTTCAAGTACACAAGTTTTTGAAGTGTTTTAGGGCGAATTAAATTAATGCATTTCGACCAGTGGATTTTAGTAGTATATATGATGACACTTATATTCTAAAACCCTTTCAAGGATGAGTCATTGAAAGGGTAACTGAAAAGTAAGTGATGTGTTCTGATCTGTAATTGAAAAATAAATGCTGCCGATCCGGGACATACCATATTTCAGAACTTCGTGAGGACGTATCCACGCACGTTCGTTTTTGAGGCCTCTAATCAAATGCAAACTTTATCTCTGACTCGAACGCTTCAGTGTTTTTCAGTCATAATAAGTACGTGAGCCTGCAAGGAAACGTTTGTAAACCGTAGACGGTTTTAGCGCAGTCGGACAACCGTCCAGTAAATACGGCAACACGTGGCTGGTGCTGCCGTTGCCAGGCTTGCCCAGCCATATTGGCCGTACGGTACCAGGTGCCGGAGGTGCCGTGTTTACCAGGGCTAAAACTTTCTAGTAACTGCAGCTGTACGGTAATTATGACTGCTTTTTATTTCGCTATTTTTATCACGGGCCTAAAATGCATTCTAAAGAGTTAAAGTGACTAACATATTACTAATTATTATTAGCCTAATTTATTTAATTGCCTACTTGCTGTCTTCTGGATGAATGGTCAGGAAGAATGTTTTGGATTCTTTTCCTTAGTTCTTTGCATCGTAAATTTACGCTAATCCACCAATATGACGTTGACTCTGGCATACCCCCACCGGACAGCCACGCGGACTTTAGTAATGGCAAAAGCACCGAAGTTTGGGCCAGTTGGTAATGATCCATCTTGAGAAAACGAAGCAGCACGAAAAAACGGGGACGAAAAAGACAAACATACGACAGGACGAATGCTGCACTTCCAACTGATTTTTATTGAGAATACTAAAGCTTAAGTACAGCGCTACTATCGCCTCGTGGCAATCAACCGCAATGGCCCAAAAACGCCATTTCATTATCAATAAGAGACAAGGAAGCGGTGCTGACACACTGACCACCTGCTTTTCAGATGTGATATGCTTCAATAATCTCTCTTTCCATCCGATCTCTTCCACGCCCAAGAATTTCAGCTTTCCGAAATATGGGTTTACACTTACAATCCCGGCAGTGGATAGCAAGATGGCCACTTTTCCCTTCTTTCACCAGATTATAATGCTCCCTAGCTGTCTCATTATTGGGTATTGGGTAGAATTGGGTATTGGGTAGGATTGGGTAGACCACCACACACGTTGCTGCTTTTTTTTCCATTCCATGCATTTGGTACGCATTCAGTCTGTATGTACTTGGCATATTACTGCCGTCTTCCCAACTGACTCCATTCCAAGCCTCTCGGGTTACCAGTAATACACCATGACACAACTGGGCCCTTGAAATAGCTTTGAGGAGAATATATCAGGGATATTTCAAGACAAAAGACTCACTCTCTTACACCTTATATTCTATGAACCTAGCCCCTCTATGCGTGTGCCGTAACATCCAGTCTCTGAAGTTTCTGCATGCATTGCATCGTCAATTCTTCTTATCCTGTGTCACATACATCCTGCATATTTTTCCAGATACTCCCAGATCAAGCCAGAATCATCATAACCTTAACATTAGGCCACGCATAGCATACTTCGCCCGCACTAACCCTTTCAAGTACAGTTTTTTTTTTCGCGCACAACTGGGCAATGGAACTTAACCTCTGGAATTTAAGATCTCTCCCATTAAACTTATCCCTGGAAATTAATGCCATATGAGTTTATGTATCTTGTGTGTTTACAGTGTCGTCCTTCAATTTCTTTCATGCTACTGCCTCTTCGACATGTGTTCATCTGTTGTGCTCTGCCGTGTTTCATGCCAATTCCTTTTCATTGTTTGTTATTTTGTGCATTAAGTGTATCGATGACTTGTTTACCTCACTCCTGCAATAGCCACATATAGGAGCTGCAGTATGTATCAATAAATAAAATAAATTTATCTAAGCCCACTTCTCGCTCATCATAACCCCGCCACGTTTCGTCATGTAGAAAGTTATAAGTTCTCCTTTGAGAACGAGTCTCCACTTAAGCGGCAGCAACCATATATATCGCATGCCTTTGACCACCTGGCTCTACTCTTCTCTTTATTCTATTTTATTTTTATTTTATTTTATTCGTATAAGCGGATTGGCGCATGCACAGGCAGAGCCCAATCAGCGGTCACCGCTTTGTGCTATCCCCGCCATGATATGCCCGAGGCTCCCACGGCCTTATCCCTTTCCGTTTTATGCGTCGATATATATATATATATATATATAGCTCCGAGGGCCGGTTCATTGTCTCACCCTAAAAGCTTCCCCGCGATTAGAGCTACTCTGAAATGAGCCTCGCTGATGATGCGTGTAGCCTGAGCTCCATAGCAGCCTGAAAAGACACCGATTCCGGCTGTGAAGGAAGGCAGCGCCGCTATAAATCGGCGTTGGCGGCAAACTGCCGAATGCTGCTATCAGGCGAATTCGAACTCCCATATACCTCCTCCCTCCCCGCCACCCACCAATTCACCGCCCTGTAGTCAGTGAGAGGACCGCAGATTGGGAAGAGCAGAACAGCGATAGACCCGACAGAAAGGGACTGGCACTGTGCAAGGGGGAAGCTCTCTCTCTGGTCGTCGTCGAATGCGGCATACACTCGCGTCCCGCGAGGGTCACCTCATATCTCTCCCAGCGATGGCGTCCCCTGTGTAGCGACGCGCCCGGATTGCCCCTATAACTCACCGCGCTTTATCGAACGCCGGTGCAAGTTATCGACCGCGCTTTTAAACGGGGTGTGATAAGGAGCCCCGGCTGCGAAATGCAAACTCCTTCGCGGATTGCTTGAAGGCCTTTTACATACAGTATACGAGCAAGGTGCGTGGGTCGCAGTCCACACGGCAGTGACGTCCAGTCGTGCGCGGAACTGAATAAAACTGGCTGCTGGCTTGAAATTTAACTTAACCCTAATTTTTTTTCCTCACTGCTTTAGCAACTTGCCGCTAGATCTTGTACTCGGAGAATAGTTAAGTATTGAAAATTAGTAATTGCAGAAGCAATGAGTTGGACTATAATCCGTTTCGTTAATTGTCCCATGTGTGGAGGCTTTTTGTGCATGGACCCCATATGTGGATGACGCCTTAGTTATTCACGATATGTGTATATATAGTACAGGTAATACAGGACGGACTGTGTCCGCCACTGCGTTGAACACTCTCAAGGTTAGGTTGCAAGCAAAACAAGCAATACATAAATACCCACGAAAGCAGAAGATTGGACAGCCGTCAACGTAGCTGAGTTGGCAGAGTACAGGACGCGTAATTCGGAGGTCGTGAGCTCCGATCCCACAAGCGGCATGTGGTTGTTTTTTCCTCTGCTTTCTAATCAATTATTTAAAAAGAAATGGCTACCCTGCTAGTCTCTCATTGATGAACACCAGAAATTAAAAAAAAAAAGAAAACATCCCCTAAGCTACTTGGATTCGATGACTGTTCGCTTCCGTACATTCGCAAAGGCGGTACAGGAAGTGTGGGTGTTTTATTAGTCCTCGTTAATTTACAGACGTCAAACATACCACGGCCTGTGCTCAAAACCTACAGGTATATATACAGGGTGTTGAACGTAACTAGAACCAAGGTTTATAAAAAAGTGGCGCACCAGAGCTCGGTGAAACCAGACATATTGTTTCCCGTCGTGTGGATCTCCTCGGACTATTTTTAAAATTCCGCTTATTTAGTGACTTAGGTAAGATAAATTATGTAAATTTTGTAATATTCACTTTAGGGCCACATGCGTTTCGTTAAATTGTTGAGGGCGTTAAGGAAGAACCGACCCAGTTTTTGGTAGCAGCGTATGCCCTCTATACGAGGTACTTTTTTTCCGGCATTTCAAGAAAGCCCGCGAAATATGAAAAAAAAAAAACACGAGACTGCGCTCCTATAGTGTTGTCTTGTAAAATGTAAATGTACCTCTGCTAAATGCTATTGTATTCGTTTTTCGGGATATATAAACATCGTTTTTGTTGTTGCTACACAATACGCCTACGTCTCATTCGCTACGTTTCCTTACCGGCTATACGCCGGGCATCGAATGCCTGTCCCCCTATTGTTATGTCTCGGTGATGACCTCGCGTAATGACTGAAAGCGTGAAAGTTACATATATGAAGTTATTCTGAATGCTGCATATTATTCTCTATTGGTGCCGATGACGGATCTTGAATTTGGACAGTTTGCTACAAAAAGAGGCAATTCTGGGCCTCCCTACACAGAACTTGAACTCTCAACTTCCACACACGCTTTCGCTGTGCAAATCAATACTTACCAGGACGTCACGTAATTTTTTTCCATCTACACTAAGGGTGTTATTTCGTAAAATACCTAGACTTATCTACTTGAAGACGTGAGGAACCTGGGCAGCCGTTGCTAGAAAAGGGTTATGCATTCCGGAATGGGCCCGAAGGCATGAACAAGGATATGGCTGGCCTAATTTCTGAATGAACCAAACCTTATAATTTGTGCGTTCATGTAATCCGCTTATCGCTATCAGCTCTCACGTTCACTGCGCATGCTATGCATTGCGCCACTACTAATACACCCGTGACGTCACGCGCGTCTTTAAGGAGTATGCACTGACATCAAAGTGGGTGCCATTTTATGTTGCATGTAGCACGGTGGAAGGCTGCAGGCATATCTAGTGGGGCTTATCGACACCTGCTCCGGCTTGCACTGCTGAAGCTGCGCGCTGTACCATATAATGGCGACCGTGACGTCACGTGAATACCTCCTCCAGCGTTGCTCATCTACGCGGGGCTATTTTCTCACTCCTTGCGCACAATACCTCTCATCGAAAGGCAACGCTGAAGCTTCAAGCAACCCATGTCCCTCTATACCGAGCACAAGCAGTCTCAATTTCTAACTGAAACTACCTACACACTGAGGTCCATAAACTTTATTGGAACCATGCAAACGGGCGTGCATGCCTCATCGCACTCCAAGCCTCCGCCGCGCTGCATGTAATTATATATAAGCGTACGGTGCAGAATCACCCTTCCCTTCCGGCTCCGCGTGCTCCATGTACAAGAGGGTCGCACGCATACGACCGGGGGGGGGGGGGGGGGGGGGGGGGGAATGCACGTCTGCGGCTGCTCTAATTGCGATTCATATATTTCACCCCCCCCCCCCTTCACCGAGCGTCTTTCACTCTCCGTCCATCGGCGCTGGCGCCCTCGTGCGATGGCGAGAGTAGAAAAGAGTGGACGAAGAGAAGAGAGAGAATAAAGGAATGTAGGGAAGGAATTAAGAAGGAAATGAACAGAACAATTGAAAAAAAATGGAGAGAGATAAAGAAAGAATGACAGAGAGATGGCTTTCTCAGAT
The DNA here is from genome assembly GCA_030143305.2 of Amblyomma americanum. Lineage (NCBI taxonomy): Eukaryota > Metazoa > Arthropoda > Arachnida > Ixodida > Ixodidae > Amblyomma > Amblyomma americanum. The sequence goes on from JARKHS020017505.1 coordinate 253,158, forward strand.
AGCGAATGTTTGTGTCTTAAAAAGATCTGCAGTGCGCTTTCCCCATTTCCCGCGCGCTTCCTGAGAACTGGGACGGACTGAAATTCACGATTTTACGAGTGTGTCCTTATTCATTCGAAACGTTTATATCTCTGCAGCTGATAACACGCGTTCTGCCAATACGCTTGGTAACCTCAGAAAAGGCGTGGGTATACAGAGGCGTGTGTATAATTTTGTCACTCATGCACTATAGTGCTCTTGGCGCATGTTACAAAACATGCGCATTGACTGCACCATTGTGAAGGGATCGAATGGGCAGCTGCGTTGAATCACTGTGAGGTCGATCACGTGCCCAGTCCGTGGGCTGCCAGGACGCGTCCCCAACACACTCTCGCCACTTCCGGCACATTATGGTTCCTGCTGTCTCTGCGGCAGTGATGAACAGCCCTAATGGGGGCCCACTCGGCTTCGAAGGTCAGGCACCTGCGCTGCACAACGCTGCGCGGGGACCGAAAGGCCGACGCTGCCCTCGCGCAGAAGGTTTCATTACGGGAAAACGGGGTCTCTTTCCGAGGCGGGAGCCTTTAGCTGCTCGCCTTAAACAAACACAGCCGCGTCCACCGCCGATGGCTCGCGCGCGCCGCGGCCCGCCGCCCTTGCCGGCACCCGACACACTGTCGTTGCGTCTCGCCGGGGGGGTCCCGTGCCGTGAGCTAATGGGGGACGTCGGTTTTCGGGGAATTGTCCCGGGCGGCGGACGTCCATTTTAACCCCCCGTAAACAACAGATGCGGATCCCTCGTTGACGCCGCCGCGTGCATTAGTGGCACCGCGGACACGCCGGCGCCTCCTTGAAGCATCTGTCGAGAGACGACTCCCAGTCGTTTGGACCCTCCCGGAATGTTGTCGCGCCTCGTCCGTAACAGCGGCAAGCTAAGCCGCGTATGCGCACGAGAGGCGCCCCGCTGTGGTCCGATGACAGGACTAAGTGCGGAACAGCTGCGGGCCGGACGAGAATCAAAGGAAAACGATTGCGCCTGCGGGCACAATGGGAGGTTGGTTTTTGCTTTTTCTTCTGTGGGCGAGAGTGTGAGCAATACTGTGAAGGCATGGGGCGTGCCACCTAAACCTGGTGGGCCAATCATTTCGAGTGTCTATTCCCGGAATGCCATGTTCGTATAGCTATTTTGATGTTCTTTTCGTGTTGGGCATTTTAGGGAAAGGGTTTTGAACCTTGCCGAAGCGGGAAGGCGTGCCATACAGTTTTTGAACCAATCAGGTGTTAGTTGTTTGTGATTGGGTGATGCAAGGGGTGGGCCAGTCTCCTAGGTCTTTAAAACCAGGTCCGGAGCCGGGAAAAGGCGTTCTGAGCTAGATTTAGATCCCTTGCATCGTTGGCGATGCCAAGGAGGGAAGATTTTCCCTTAGCCAGTTCCATGTAATCATGCTTGCCGTTTATTCTGTTGTAAATATGTGAATTCCTGTATAAAGTTTCAGTTTTCCTTCCTTCAGTCAAGTTTTGCCAGATCTCGTCTGTTATACCGTCTCGTCTCGGGCGGTGGGGCACCCGGTGGTGGAGCCCGGTATACGAGTTATACGAAATCTCACCACGACCAAGAAGAACGAACCTATCTTTACTGGCGCAGTCGAGCAGGATCCTTTCGTTATCAGGAGATAGCAAAGGAGGAAGAGACGACGTTCCGGCAACGGGCCAAGCATCGGCGGCTGAGGAGGAGCAAGAGCTGAAGGCAGGAATCGGCAGCTTCCAAGGGAACCAGCAGCGGAGACTCCAAGGGTGGACCAGCAGCGCAAGGCGGTAGCCGGTCGGGAGAAGCTGCGTGGGGAAGCGGGCGGCGACAGAGAGACAGCGACAGCGACGAAAGTCGGACGCCAGCGAGGTGCATCTCATCAGTGGGTGAGTCCTCTTTGCCTTTCACCTTGGCGGGGGCATTGCTGTCTGGATAGGCGGTCTGGGAGTGCATGAACACCCGGTTCGCACACTTAAACCCGGACAGGCGGAAAGCGAGCACGATGAGTGAGGGAGAGGAAACGGTTGTTTCGGAGGACAGTTCGTCTGTGTCTGACGCTCAGATTAGCAAGATGGCTCTGGAAATTAAAAAAGAAGAGGCCAGAGCTGCTGAGGAGCACCGTCGAGCTCTCGAGGTCCAGCTTGAACTTGCAAAATTCCAAGCGAGCAACAAAGGAGTAAGCCTGGAGCAGAACGCCACGGCGTTGGAGAGAAGCGACTCGCGAGCGGAGTTCTGTCGGTACTCGAAATGGTTGTCGGGAGTGCTCCCGAAGTTCCGGCAGAGGCAGAAGTGCCTGTCTGGTTCGAGTCGATTGAACACACCCTGGAGGCCTACGCGGTCCCGAAGGAACAGTGGGGCCAAATTGTATTTCCGCTAATAGTGGATAAGGTGCGGTTCTTGTCGACGCGCTTGACACCTTCGCAGCATAAGGAGTACGAAGTCCTGAAGAAAGTGGTGCTAGAAGAGCTTAAGCTCTCAGCGGGAGAATATCGCAGAAGGTTCATAACATCGAAAAAACTGCCTAATGAGAGCTGGAGGGCGTTTGCGACTCGCCTGCAGAGTTATCTCAATTTCTATGTGGAGGAAAGGGGGGTGAAAACGTTGGAGGGAATTGTTGAGTTGCTAGTGGCGGACCAACTAAAGAACACCCTGTCTGAGGACGCCCTTCGATACGTAACTTTGCAGGAGGGTGAGGGATGGAAGAAAGCGCCAACGTTGGCGGCATTACTGCAGACGTTCGAGGAAGCGCAGGGAAAGAACAGCGCAGTGAAAAAGCACGAGCAGAAAAAGGGGGAGAGCTCAAATGGTCGAGACGGAAAGCGAGATACGTACCAACCCAAACGGGAGGCGACAGGAATACAAAGGCCGGACACGAAGCAGAAGTATAAAGGGTGCTTTTCGTGTGGGTCGATGGGTCACAGGAGGGCCGAATGCCCGCATGGCTCGGGACGAACACCCACGAAAGCGCTTAACCGCTAAAGGGGAAAGCCTTACTGCACGGGTGGCGACACAGGCACGAGCGGCCGCACAAAGCGAACTAAGACCGATAACTCTGTCTTGTCAGAATAGGCAAATTAATGCAATTCTGGACACAGGCGCAGAAATCACGGTTGTGCGGGAGAGCATAGTACCCCGGGACTGGTGGAGCCACATGGGTCCATCGAATTGGTGTCAGCCTTTGGTGAAAAGGTACGGGCTAAGCTTGCAGTTGTGCCCCTGATGTTAAACCGCGGGCAGGCATTTTCTCCGAGATTAAAGAAGCGGTGTCAGTGGTATGCGCTCTGACCGACAAGCTAGCGTCGAGAACGGGACTGTTTGCTTTCGGAGGAAGCATGGGAGTCACTGAGGGAGGAGTGTGATATGAAGGGGCTAGTAGAGGCGAACGACGGTCAGGTGGCAGACCACGTGGGGGTGGAACGGGACAAGTTACACGGGCCGCTAGAAGAGAAACCAGTCAAGGAGGGCGTAACTCCCCACGCGGAAGTGCACGCGGTGGTCGGCAGGGCAAGCGAGAGCGGCGCACTAATCGCCGAAGACACAGCTTGTAGTGTAACCGAGGAAAGCAGCGCTTCGGCGGTTTTCAGGGAGGAGCAGCGCAATGACGCCACATTGCAAGAAGTGTGGAAAAACGCCAGGGCTGGGAAAGGTGGCATAACTGAAGTAGACGGTCTCCTCTACCATAAGGAAAACTTGCTTGGGCAACCAGTAATGCAGCTGGTGCTCCCTAAATCCCGACGTCAAGAAGTACTTAGGTTAGCCCATGAGTCAAACTGGGGCGGTCACCTTGGATTCAGGAAAACTAAGGCGCGAATCAAGTACACGTTTTATTGGCCAGGTATTGAAGGGGATGTAAGGGCATACTGTAACAGCTGCCATGGGTGTCAGACAAGGGCGGATCGTCGCCAGACGGACAGAGTGCCGATAGAACCGCTAACGAGGCCTCGATACCCGTTCGAACAGGTCAACGTCGACGTTATAGGTCCATTGGATCCACCCTCAGGAAGGGGTCACAGGTACGCGTTGTGCATCATCGATTTGTGCACACGATGGCCTGAGGTGGTGTGCTTGCGCTCCCTCAGTGCGAAGGCCACCTGTGACGCGCTCCTGACGGTGTTCAGCCGGACGGGAATTCCGGAAGTAGTCGCCTCAGACTGCGGGACAAACTTTACGGCCGAACTCACACAAGAGTTTCTGAAGAGGCTAGGCTGCTCGCCAAGGTTTTCAACGCCGGGGCACCCCGAAAGTAACGGCGCGGTCGAACGTTGGAACCGGACATTTAAGAACATGCTGTATCATATCATCCAGGAGGAAGGAAAGGAATGGGACAAGTTTGTGCCCTTCTTGTTATGGGCGTACCGCGAGGTACCACATGACACGACGGGCGTCGCCCCCGTTCCAGATGCTGTACGGGCGAGAACCAACCGGTCCGCTGGTGGTTTTAAAGCGCAGCTGGGCGGGACAGATAAGTGTACCAGCTATGCTGGGGCCGTCCCCATCACAGTATATGCGGGAGCTGAAGAGGCGCCTAGAGCATGCAGCGGAGGTGGCACAATTAGTGAGCTCGAAGCAGCAGAACGCGTACGCGACCCAGTACAACAGGCGGGCGAAGGACAAAACTTTTCAGATAGGAGACAGTGTGCTGGTGTTTGACGAGCAACGTCCTGGAAAAATGTTCCCGCAGTGGAAAGGGCCGGGCAGCGTTGACGGAAAGTATCGCGAGCACTCGTACTTCGTGCAGATGCCAGGAGGTGCCCGAAAATTAGTACACGCCAGCAAACTACGGCCGTATCAGAAGCGCGTAATGACAGTTGGGGTGATATTTGATGAGGACAGGGCGTTTGGCGAAGTAGAGTACGTGCCTCGATCGGTGTCAACGCGGGCTACAGTATCGGTCCTCCCCAAGGACATGACGGCCCATCTGAAGGCGGAAGAAGGCGACCTCATTCGCAAAGTGTTCACCGAACACCGAGGCCTATTCGACGACAAGCCGGGAGTAGCGAAAATAGGAGAACACAGGATCGTTTTAGAGGAGGGCTTCACACCGAGGTCAGGTTACCCTTATCGAATACCCGCAAGCCTAAAAGGCGAAGTGGGCAAGCAAGTAGATGAGCTACTTGAGATGGGTCTGATTTTTCCCTGCGAAAGCCCCCACGCCCATCCCGTGGTCTGTGTCCCCAAAAAGGACGGGTCGAAGAGAATGTGTGTGGACTTTAGAAAGCTCAATGCGGGGACAGTGGCAGATGCCTACCCGATGTCGTTGCAGCAGGAGCTCATTCTGAGCGTAGGAAGGGCTAAGTACATTACGCTCCTCGACCTTAGAAGAGGGTATTGGCAGGTGCCCCTGGCACAGTCGGCTCAGCTACTCACCGCTTTTGTCTGCCATCGGGGGCAGTTTGCGTGGACGGTAATGCCGTTTGGGCTGAAAAACGCGGCCCAGACGTTTCAAAGAGCCATGAACGAGCTTTTACTCCCGCATTCTGCCTACGCGTGTGCGTACTTAGACGACATCGCCGTGTTCAGCGAGGCGTTGCCTGACCACATACGACACTTGCACGCCGTCTTCGCAGCGTTAGAGAGGGCGAACCTGAAAGTTAAGCTGGAAAAGTGTCAGGTGGCGAAAGGGTCAATCCGTTACTTGGGACACATAGTGGGCTCGGGAAATCACGCACCCGATCCCGAAAAATTGAAAGCCATTAGGGGACTGAGGGCACCGAAAACGAAGAAAGAGCTCCGTAGCGTGCTCGGGCTGTGCGGTTATTACCGGGGCTATGTGCCCAACTATGCGGAGGTGGCAGCGCCGCTGACAGAGCTAACGGGGAAAAGGATTCCTAACAAAATTCCGTGGCCCGCGGAAGCTGAAAGTGCGTTTCAGCGACTCAAGGCGGCACTCTGTGAAGCTGCGGCTCTCGGGACGCCCGATGCTGGCAAGCCGTTTTGGCTGTACACGGACGCCTCAGCGGTTGCGGCGGGAGCCTGTCTCTCCCAGTGTGCCGCGGATGGCTCCGAGCGGCCAATTGCGTTCGCGAGTTGCAGATTTTCTCCAACGCAGGCTCGATGGTCAACCATAGAAAGAGAGGCGTTTGCAGTCATCTGGGGGCTGGGGAAGTTCGACCTCTGGTTGTTCGGCGCTCAGGTTACTGTGGTGTCTGACCACAACCCCCTCTCCTTTCTTACTCTCACCACGCCTCAGGGAGCGAAGCTGACGCGTTGGGCACTTGCCCTACAGAGATATAATGTGTCAATAAAACACAGGAAAGGGAGCGCTCACGGTAACGCTGACGCGCTGTCTAGGTTGCCGAACGACAGCTGGGAGGCAGACAGCAATGATCACGCCGGGGGGCAAGGAAGAGAGGACATGTGTACCAAAGAGCAAACCCAGTGACGTGTGCTGTGGCAGTAACTGGAACTGCGGTGTAATCCGCTCGTTTGGGTGTTTGCAGTGTCGCAATGTGTTTGCAGTGTCACAATGTGTTTGCAGTGTCACAATGTGTTTGCAGTGTCGCAATTTGTTTGCAGTGTCGCAATGTGTTTGCAGTGTCACAGTGTGTTTGCAGTGTCACAATGTGTTTGCAGTGTCGCAATTTGTTTGCAGTGTCGCAATTTGTTTGCAGCGTTGCGATGTGTTTGCAGTAGTATCCCCACTACTTAGGTCGCCCTCAGAGCGATTTTATAGGCGAAAAGGGATCCCTCGTTGTGTTATAATTCTACAAGGTGCCATTTGGGCCCCTGGTAGAATCTTAGGGGGGGCGTGTGAAGGGATCGAATGGGCAGCTGCGTTGAATCACTGTGAGGTCGATCACGTGCCCAGTCCGTGGGCTGCCAGGACGCGTCCCCAACACACTCTCGCCACTTCCGGCACATTATGGTTCCTGCTGTCTCTGCGGCAGTGATGAACAGCCCTAATGGGGGCCCACTCGGCTTCGAAGGTCAGGCACCTGCGCTGCACAACGCTGCGCGGGGACCGAAAGGCCGACGCTGCCCTCGCGCAGAAGGTTTCATTACGGGAAAACGGGGTCTCTTTCCGAGGCGGGAGCATTTAGCTGCTCGCCTTAAACAAACACAGCCGCGTCCACCGCCGATGGCTCGCGGCGCCGCGGCCCGCCGCCCTTGCCGGCACCCGACACACTGTCGTTGCGTCTCGCGGGGGGGTCCCGTGCCGTGAGCTAATGGGGACGTCGGTTTCGGGGAATTGTCCCGGGCGGCGGACGTCCATTTTAACCCCCGTAAACAACAGATGCGGATCCCTCGTTGACGCCGCCGCGTGCATTAGTGGCACCGCGGACACGCCGGCGCCTCCTTGAAGCATCTGTCGAGAGACGACTCCCAGTCGTTTGGACCCTCCCGGAATGTTGTCGCGCCTCGTCCGTAACAGCGGCAAGCTAAGCCGCGTATGCGCACGAGAGGCGCCCCGCTGTGGTCCGATGACAGGACTAAGTGCGGAACAGCTGCGGGCCGGACGAGAATCAAAGGAAAACGATTGCGCCTGCGGGCACAATGGGAGGTTGTTTTTGCTTTTTCTTCTGTGGGCGAGAGTGTGAGCAATACTGTGAAGGCATGGGGCGTGCCACCTAAACCTGGTGGGCCAATCATTTCGAGTGTCTATTCCCGGAATGCCATGTTCGTATAGCTATTTTGATGTTCTTTTCGTGTTGGGCATTTTAGGGAAAGGGTTTTGAACCTTGCCGAAGCGGGAAGGCGTGCCATACAGTTTTTGAACCAATCAGGTGTTAGTTGTTTGTGATTGGGTGATGCAAGGGGTGGGCCAGTCTCCTAGGTCTTTAAAACCAGGTCCGGAGCCGGGAAAAGGCGTTCTGAGCTAGATTTAGATCCCTTGCATCGTTGGCGATGCCAAGGAGGGAAGATTTTCCCTTAGCCAGTTCCATGTAATCATGCTTGCCGTTTATTCTGTTGTAAATATGTGAATTCCTGTATAAAGTTTCAGTTTTCCTTCCTTCAGTCAAGTTTTGCCGGATCTCGTCTGTTATACCGTCTCGTCTCGGGCGGTGGGGCACCCGGTGGTGGAGCCCGGTATACGAGTTATACGAAATCTCACCACGACCAAGAAGAACGAACCTATCTTTACTACCATAATGCTGAAAAGTTGAATCGAATATCGCTTGTTTCACTGAACGATCGCTTCAGTTGCGAATGAGCGCTCGTCTAGGCGTGTTTTTCAAACGTATTCTATTCTCGTTCGCGTAGTATAATATTACCAGGAATTAGTTAACGATGACTAACCAAGCCAACTGGTTTATTTTCCCCCGACATTGATATAAAAAGCGTGTTTACCAAGAAATGAGGTCAAGAGTTTGAAGAAGAAAAACATTAGGCCATAACTACATTGACCCCACCAATCGTGGTGTAAGAGTTGTGGAAGTCGTCTGAATTATTTTCGAAAATATAAAAAAAACATTTTTTTGCATGTGTGTACGATGAATTTCGCATGCCTGTTGATGTGCAAAACGGGCAGAAAATACAGTGAAGGAGGAGGGCTGTTTAGTTTCCCCCAGTTATGTTTAAACTGATTCTCTTGCAAGCATGTGATCTTGTGAAGCTACAGGAAGTGGGAGGGGTAACGTTCATATTGGCGGTGGTGGCGGCTGCGCTAAAAACCAAGCGGGTTAATTGAGCCTTGCATTCATGATGCTGACAATAACGTCAAAGGGCGGGGGGGGAGTCACTCGTTCCAGCGCAAATTTGAAATGAACTGACAAACGTTCTGCTAAAAAGTTTATGAGAGAACGCTTGCCAATATTTAACCGCGATTATGCGCACAGAAGCCTCGATGTCGACAAACGTGTTTTCGAATAGGCTTGTTGGTAAGTCGTGATGAGGATGTAAAAGCGCAAATACACAAAGACGAATAAAGAGAAGTGGGCGCAATTAAAGAGCAAAGGGACAAGGACGACAGTGGACGTCCACTTCTCCACTGTAGTCCTCGTGCCTTTGCTTTCTTAGATCTTCATCAGGCGCTTTCGTGCGCGACGCAGTCACCGTCCAGATATTCAGGTTCTTCTTTCGGAGAGCAGGCTAGAGGCACAGTAAGCTGGGGGATATAGCATCGTGGCCGCAGGGCGCTCGACAAGTCGTTGGATCGTTATCGTGCCCATCTCTGGCGCGTTGGCTGGGATTCGCGAAATGCTTTTATGCCCACTTTGTCACTTTCCTCTAACGCGCGTAGACTGTCTATACATCGCTACGCCACCTGCCTGCGTGAATAGCCTGTCGCGGACAGCTTTTCTCGAGGCTGCATGCAACACGCAGATTTGAGAAAGTGGCCTTGGATAAAGTATTCCCTTTTTTTTTTTTCGGGTGGGTCGTTGTAACGGGATGGGGTCTAAACTTTGTTCGCTGGATATAAAGGCGGAAGCTGTTTCATAGCACCCGGCAAAAAAAAAAAAAAGAAATTTCTCAAAATAATGAATGAAAAAAATTGGTGGCTACGAGCAAAACATTTGGCTTCTACTACTCTGTTGGCATCTTTGGAATTCTCATCATTATGTTCGATACTCTGTAGAAACTTTCAACAAATCGATCGATTCTCTGCCCCATGGTATGCAATTGCGGGCGTTATCAGTGATGTTTTCCCATTTTTCTTTTTTCTTTTTTTTTAACAGCATGCACTATTATTGTTTCTCTGTATACATCTCCATTTTTTTCACAGCCTTGCTTACAGGTGTCATAAAACAAGTTTTGAAGCTCAAATAAGAAACATTTGCCTCTTTCCTGCATACATTGATGTATGCCACAGCTGCTTCTCCCCATGGACAGCGAGAAATGCAGGCGTTACTGGCAAAGGAAAAAATGTATGGTTGGAAAATATAATTGTTGCCTTGGCATTGCCCTTCTGTAAAATAGATGTGATTACGGCTATTTTTTCTGCTACTAAGCTGAGCATATATTTAAAGAGCGCGCTTCGGCAACGAAATCGATTCAGATTATCGCACATTTGCCCGTACGTATTGTTACGACTCGGGTAGCAGCATACCACCGCTGCCACCAGTTGTTGGGGCGGCCAGGCTTCGGATCCCACCGCTTCCACCTCCTTTTATCGCGGTGCCGTCACCCTTCGCATCTGTTCTTTGACTCAGCACCGAGCCGCATTTTCCACTTGATTTTAAACTATCAGCTCGTGTTTTCAATGAGTTACTGCTGTTCGTAGCCCCAAATTGTTCAGGCTGTCCTTTACTTTCCGCTGAGCCTAACACCTTGCTCTCCCGAGGTCCGCTATCCAACCCTACAACCCTAACTGTCTAGCCCGCAACTCTACCTGAACCAAACTCTCTGGTTAACATTGCGTTCTGGCCTGGGGTTTCAGCGGTGCACTCGGGTGAGTCGCGGTCACTCTTTTTTACAGTAAAGCGTCTCCACTACTTGGCTACTATTGTTCACCAGCCGCATCGAAGGAGGGTCTTCCTTGATTCCTTCACTGCGCTGGCCTGTGAGCTCACTAATCCCCTCTTGAGAGAAAACATCTACTTCCGAATCGACAAATTCTGCCCCTGCAGCTGCCGAACTGGCGTTCCTTTCTGGGCTTAATTCTGCTGTCTCGTTACTCCATTGAGCAACGGCTGTGTGCCTGGCTGACCAAGCAGGGTTCCTATATAGCTGGTCGCTGGCACACTGATGGGAGCGCTGCCCGCGTCCATTACTTCGCACTTCGGAGTCCGATTCCACACGAATGCCAAAGTACCTGTACAGAGCGCTCTTCGCTGTCTCATAGCTGTCGGCCTCCTCGTTGGACAGGCGCGCTAGTATACGCCGCCGACATCACACGGGAGGATGGCCACTAGCAGTATTCATATCTGCATGCTCTCAACAAATTACAAGCCTCATGTGCACAATGAATATCCTTGAAATATTTTCATTTCTGTTCCTGTTCTCAGTTAACTGTGTTATAAGTTCGCATCCTGATAGGAAAGCGTTTGCCATTGCTATAGTATACTTTTTCGCGCCAGTAATATTACCAATCAGTTTTTTTTTTGCCTGTAAAATGCGAAGCGTATTGATCTTTTATAGAGGCAAACACACCGGGTCACAACATCGTCACTATTTCTCACACGATTTTTCTTTTCTTTTTTTTTCTATCGCATTTCCTTGGGACGATGCGTCGAATCCGCACTCGAATCGCAAGTGCGCCGTCCCCCCGGCAGGAGTTTGTGACTACTTGGCCGCGCTGCTCTAATATATGTTGATCGGTATTTGTGCCTCGGAACTTCCGCTGGTGGACTAATGCGGGATTCTAACTTTGTTTTGATTTATTTTTCGTTTCCCGAAGTTGAGGCCCGACCTGGACGACTCAAAAATCATTACGCGAGTAATTTACGCGACTGGTTTTGTTTTCGCGTAGTATACGATTTTAACGCGAATGTTCGATTATAATGCGTGGGGTGGCTTTCACTTATATTTTTTGGTAAAAAAAAACTCGCGTTACATTCGAATAAATACGGAACCTTCGTTCAAGCGCTAATAGTATTTGAATATATATTCTGAAGGGCTCTATACGCACTGTAACATTTTTCTGTCTCTACTGTATATACAGCGCAGTAAAAATAGAAATGTGCGTACTATTACATTTAGCTTGCTGTCTGTGTTGAACTGAGTGGAGTGTAATAAGTCGTCTCAGGTTCTAAAGTGTAAATAAAATGATAGGGTCATTCCTGCAGCCCTTAAATGTATCAGAGATTGCCACTGTTGCTTTTTGCGAGGAATCTGTCATATGCAGCCGTCAAAACAAATCTTGTCCTCTGACATATTCTGTAGCTTAACAGTGGTATTACATGCACGAGGTATCGCCCCAGATACTGCCTGAAATTTAGCACAAATGAGTGTTGATCAACAGCGACTAAAAGCTGACAGTTCTCCGAAAAATTGGCAACATATAGCGGACCGAGTTTCTTTGCTGCATGTATTTCCAGACTTCACAGATGAAGGATATTTTACTTATTCCAAGGTTTCATTGCCCATCGACTGCTTAGCAGGCACACGGAACTCATCGAGTGGTCCAGTGTCACACCGCGTTATCGCGATATTGTGGATGCTGATACCATGGCATCTTTACTTCTCCCTACAAGCATGCACGCACACTGACACGCCATTTTTTCGAGGCCAATAGAGCCGAAGCGCATATTAGAGGGGCGAGAAAATCACTGAATTGAAAATTCAAGCAATATTTCGGACGTTTAGAGCAGCTTCGGCCTCTCACGGTATGATATGTTGATGCACTTGGGGCGGAGCGCCTTTTGTATTTTTTTTTTTGGGGGGGGGGGGGGATCAAAGAACGAAGCTCGCTATTTTTAACACTTGACTGCAGTCCGGGCAACCTGTCTCTGTTTCGCAATATTTGAATTTACGGAAGCTTCACGAAACCGCATCACGTAGTTAGATGCGGTGTCAGCCTAACGACATTGAAGCTTTTCTGCCAGTGTTGTTTTCCACAAAGTTCTGCTAGATCACTGAATTTAGTGCGACAGGGTGCATTCAGGCATCAGATAACGTCGCCAGGTGGCTTGAACCGCTGCCAAGTGAATTCAGTATCGCGAAAAAAAAAAAAAAAGAGAGAGAGAGAGAGAGAGAGAGAGAGAGAGAGAGAGAGAGAGAGAGAGAGAGAGAGAGAGAGAGAGAGAGAGAGAGAGAGAGAGAACAAACCGTCGGTGTTTAGTATTTCGGCCTTCGAAGCGGATTAGCTGTAAGTCGTGAAGAGTAGATTCAATCTGACTCGAAACGGCAGCACATTTAATTTAGACATTTACAGGAGCGTTTTTTTTTCCCGTCCCTGTGAAATGTGTTTTCCTATAAACACTTCCGCGTTACGAGTTTAGAGAGATGGTCGAATATAACAATCCAGGTTTGAAGAAGTGTTGCTCGCTTCATAAGCGCTTTATAAGTCTTGGAAATGAGGTTTGAATTTTGAGGTTATGATTTTTTTTATTCTGTACTTCTCATAGCAACAGGACACAATGTGTCTGGCATCCTAATTTTATTCTGATTCACTAAGCTCATACCGAGTTTTCCCCTGTATGGCCCTCAGCTATGGGTTGAGTGCAGCACAAGAATATTTTATCACTTGCTGGTGTTATTAACCTGCCAGTGTTATTCACCTTTGCTGTATAGAAAAGCAACCAGATATATTATTGTCATGTAAGAAGGCCCAATGGGTTAGAAAACTGGATTTGTCAACGCTTACTTGACCGAGGTGAACTCAACCAAGGGAAAAGATTGCCTCAGGGACAGAGTTGTAATATAGTTGAGCCCTGCCCAACGGCCACCATCATCATCAGCCTTACTACGGCCACTGCAGGGAAAATGCCTCTCTCATATTCCTCCAATGAACCCGGTCCTGTGCCAGCTTAGGTCACCTTATCCCTGCATACTATACCTCATCCGCCAGCCTAACATTCTGACGCCCCCTGCTACGCTTACCTTCTGTTGGTTACCCATCCATAACGAACGTATGCCTTTGCATTACACGCCCTTCACCTGTCTATTACTTCTTATTTCTACAGGGATATCATTTACTCGCATTTGTCCTCTGACCCACTATGCTCACTTTCTGTCTCTTAACGTTATACGTATACCATTTTCTTTTCCATAGCTCGCTGCGTTGTTTTCAATTACCGGTAAGATATATCTCTCACATGTTTTTCTCCTGAGGTATACTCCTAAACAGTCAGTCATGACCTGAGCGCATCTGCCAAATCCGCTTCACTCGTATATTTCAGTTATTTCACTCTCATGACCCGGATTCGCGGTCACTACCTGCCCTGCCTTTAACTAGAAGCATTCCTTTACAATTTCCTGTGCCTGACAACCTATCATAAACTGTTGTTCCCTTCCGAGACTGTCCTCTGAGTTACTTAGCAAGGCAATATCGTCAACGAATTGGTTCACAATTAACTCTCATCCCCGAGTGCTCCCAGTCTAGGTCGCTGAACAGCTTCTGCAAAGAAGCGGTGAATAGCACTAGAAAGACCGTGTCTCTCTGCCGAGGAGCCTGTCTCATTGGGATTTTATTACTTTCTCTGTGGAGGACAATGGTGGCTGTGCAGCCGCTATATATATCTTCCAGTATTTTTACACACTGCTGTTCTGCCTGTTGGTTCCCCGATATCTGCATGACTGCTGAGGTTTAATTTGACTGAGTCAAATGCTTTCTTGTAATCTATGAAGGCTATTCTTTGTACATGTAAGCTATATCCTGCACATTTCTCTACCGCCTCATCGATTGTGTGAGTATGGTCTTGTGGAGTGCACTTAGCCTGTCTGGTCATTTGGTTCATTAAAGTTTCAGGTTGTCCTGATTCTATTGGCCGTTACCTTTTTAAATATTTTCTGGGAAATGGACAGTAAGCTGATCGAGAAGTGGTAATTGTATACGCGTGCACGAATAGATGAGTTCTTTTTCGGATAGGGCAATAGAGGCAGAGCTACCCCAGACTACTTATCAGTTATAATTCCATAATTTCACGTGTGATGCGATCTTTGCTTTTCTTGGTAACAGCAGTGCGCTCAAGCCCAGGGGAACAATCATTGCAAGTCAGACAATGACTTGCGAGATTACCTTCAAAATCTTTTCCCTTACGCGCATTTTTTACGTTGATGGCGTGCTCTCTTAACCTGTCGTTCAAGCATCTCCCAGTCTGACCAACATACATTTTTCCGCAACTCAAGGGAATTTGATAAAATACGCGTTCTGTGCATTCAACGAAAGGCCGCCTGTGCTTCTTGCCGACTCCATGATCGCATATCATGATCTCACCAATCTTTTTAAACTAGGGAGGAGAACTTTCCCCTTTGCAGACAAAAGCCTGACTAAAGAACAAGAGGTTACTTGGCGTCGTCTATACAGACGGGGTCGATACGCACCCCATCACGCCTCGCGCACATTTATCCGGATCTATACAACCCGAACTGTAAACACTCAGCCAAACATGTGGCCAACAAGCCAACTACGATCACATCCTGTGGGATTGTAAAATAGAGCCACCACCGGGTGATCTAGTTACCGCTCCTTGTCTCGAGCCGTGGGAGGCCGGGCTGGCTAGCTCTGACCCCAGAACGCAAGTTCTGGCGGTGGAATGGGTTATTAAAAAAGTCGTCGAGGGCTATGTACTCTCGACCACTTAACGCGACCTCTTACCAAGCTCTTTCCGCCGAATAAAATGTTTAACAATCAATGCCACAGTCAAGTTGCTGGGTTGGCTCCGGGTCAGTCATTCTGCAGAGCTTTGACAGCTTGTTATGTGCAGTAAACGCTAATTTCACGTCATAACGCTGGGCCACCTTATATAGAAGGCAGAAAGTAGCTGCTATACATTATATTCATACACGGTCACATGAAAAAGGTCCTTCAGCTTGTCATCACGTTTTTTTTTTTCCTTTTAACGCAAAGCACGGTGGCTGCATTCTCTGATGTACGGTATCACGCACTGCAACTGCCCATGCATAGTACACCGATTCGGCAATGTTTCATGTATGGCAAGACGGACTCAGTGCCACCGAGGCAATGAGTAGTACCGGTGGATACAACTCGCTCTTTTGTCGCGTTTACATATTTCATAGAGGAACTTGAGACTGCCGGGCCCGTGATCTGTCTGTGCATGGTCTGGGCTCGGAATTCAGTGAGGCACAGTTAAAAAGAAATACTCGAGTGATTCTCAATGTCCTTCAGGAGTTTGCAGCTTGCAGAAGCCCTATTCTGAGCATTTGAACACTGTTGGGGGCTACCAAAGAGACAGACATTTGTCTATTCTAGTTTCGTTCAACATTTCCGTTTTAATTTTTTTTCTTCATTGATTCGAAAGAGCCACATAACGACGTACAAGCCGCTACTGATGAAAACTCTGGTATCTCTTGTTATGTGCGGTACTAGTGTTGCCCAACAGCTGAGTATGCTCTTCGGTTATCGCTTTTCATCCAAACATGACTTTCTGTCCACAACAGCCGCGGTCGCAGGCTATCAGGGCATCGTCTATCCTCACGTGTGCCGAGGTGTTATTACACGTGCGCCGCATTGCCCTTCGGGCACTGCCTACTTGAACAGGTGCCGGAAAGTGGCGCCCTCTCGCGCTAGCCCGCCTCCCTTTGAGGACCACGGGCGACTGGTTGCGTATGCGCCCAGGCCCTACACGAGAGCCGATCTCCGAGGACGCGGCGAAGTGTATATGATATGCAGAGGGAGTCGGAGGTGTGTAGGAAGGCGCGCGTACATACACACCCCCTCTCTAGGGTTATGCGAAGGATGGCACGAGAGGCGGCAGAACCTTGCGCGCGGGTGGAGCTTGCGATGCGTCTCCCTCCGGTTTGGAGGGGAGCATCGGCTCAAGGCGTCTGGCCGAGCACTTGGCGTGACGCGCACAGAGCGTGCAGGGGGGAAGGGAGGCTTGGCCCACGTCGAGTGGCGAACCGGTTGGGGCGCCAATCGCGCTCGCAGCCAAGACGGCCGGAGGTGGAGCCATCCGTGAAGAGCCCACCGAAGGATCTCCGCCACGCCGTGTCGCCCTCGCCACGCCAGGGCATCCTGGAACGACGGAGAAGAATGGCGATCCGTCGTCGCTGGCGGCCCCGGAGCTGTTATCCACTCTGCCTTCACCCCCCCACGTTCTCTCGCTCTTCGCAACCGGCAGCAGAAACGGAGGCGAGAGGGGGTAATGGAGTGACCGGTGCCGGACGTCGTCTTGCAACCCGATTCACGACGCCGCCGCCGCTCGCCTCTCCGGCGTGTACTGCGTCTTTCTGCTGTTGCCGCGCTGCTACCACGAAAGTTGTAAAGTCGAGGCAGTTGTGTGCTGCGAGGTCATCGCTGAGAGCAACTGGTCTCTCTTGATATTGTGCCGATCGGAAGACGGCGCACCGACACCACATATGCCTGACTCCTGGGCCCTTCTTAGTTGCAAGCAGCATACGAAAGAAACCCGGGGCATGCAGTCGGTCAAGTCCCCAGGGAACTCGGAAGCAGGCGGCCCCAATAATTAACGCGTCTTTCAGTCATATCAACCTGTGTCCTGCACTAGCGTCGAATGCCTTCCTCTAGAAAGTTCCAGACTCTCTCAATGCTTAGCGCAGGGACGCCACTGGGTCTGGAGGGGGACTGATTACGCGTTGTTACGAGGGTAGGCCTGCAGCCGTCGCGCTGCATGCAACTGTGGCCGGACGGGGTACGCATATACGCGGGCGAATACTTGCCGCGCAGGCGCCGCCGTGCCGGCGAGGTCGATGATCCCATGCGGCGCGCGTGTGCCGTCGGACGCCTCGCAGGCGCCTTCTCCGCGGGTGCAAAATGAATGGACTGCGGCGGACGGCGGCGCTCGTATTATGCGACGACGAGAGGAGAGACCGGCGCGCGAGGTTATGGACACGCGAAAGAAGCGACCTTTGTTCCTTGAAGACGGCTCTGCCGATATTGGATTTTGCTAATGGCGGACGAGCGGAAAACCATCGCTGGTGTGAAAATGCGGAATGTTGCGTTATTGAAGGATCACTTGAAGCGATACCAGAGTTTATTTTGCAAGAAATGCCAACAAAGTACACTATCACAGCTGATCCGGCCTTTGAATTCTCTCTCCTGCACCTCCATTTTAACGGGACAGAAATGCTTACTATCAGTGTCAAATGAAACGCAAGAAAGGTAACTTGTAAGACAAACACAAGTCTACAAAAACATTAGCTGATGGGGAAGAAATACAAATAGGGTTTAATGAAACTACCAGGCAATGATCTGGGTGCCATGGATGCAAACATCATGTGAGATATAGAATTTTGTTCAAGATCTCTGCATTAAGACTCTCCCTTTTCTGTTCCGCTAACAGTTGTCATGTTCGCGTTGCATTTAAAGCTCACAGTATTCTGTCATACCGGCAAATGGTTACTGGTTTGGGTCAGTTAATTCAAAGCTAATCATGTTCAAATAAATTGCTACTATATGTTGAATACCCGCAATGCGAACAACGAAGCACCGTGGTTTGTATATACTGTACGTTATCCTGCACGAATCCGGCAACAACGTGAGGGTAGTTAGCATTTAACTTCGCTGGGCGTCACTGCATGCATGGTCCGTCGCTGGTTCATCGCCAGGTTTCACTGCCTGCGTATAGTAAAACTCATTCGCTCCATGCATGGTTTACACCTTGCGCATCTTGAAAGGACGTACCGTCGAATGAGCGCTAAAAACAGCAGCGCTTATTATAAAGTGGAAGTCTCGACCTTCATCTGCTCCTTGTTCTCTCGCCGAAAGCGGTCATTACCACAACTGGGACCAAATGACCGAAGTGTTAAGTTTTCCGGGTGTGAACTTTGTCCTGCTAAGTTCCAGGTGCTGGGGCCAGCACTACCTAATGAGTCGATATATTCAAGGTTATGTGGTTTGATAATGTGTAAGGCGTGATCCATTCAAGCGCACATAACGCTCGAGATTGCTATAGGAGGCCTTTCGTGGAATTGATCGCGCTGATAAGGAAGAGCGTTTTTGGTGAGGTAACAGCGTGGAGATAAGAAGCGAATAATAAGGGAGATAGCGAACTAATGAGTCCCGCGTGATACCATCTTCCTGGTTTTATTGTGCTGCATAATTCATTTCGCCTACCGAGGTATACGCGCTGGGAAACCTTTAGGAAAGCCGCCTGCTTTGGTTGTTTTAAACAGGGCTGTCTTCAACAAAACATTCGTTCGTAGATTTTGCGTGGCTTTTGTAACTGGTATGGTATGGTATGGTATGTTGCATATAAGATTTAACGTCCCAAAGCGGAAGACTCCGCGTCCAATTTCCACCAGCTGAGGTTATTTAACGTGTATCTAGGAAAATTCAACGCAACAAACAGACAAGTACAAAGGGATCCGGGCGGTTTTTATCCTCTATACTCGGGCTCTGCAGCCGAGCTTACTCAAATAGCACCCGAGCTTACTCGAATAGCAGCCGAGCTTACTCGAATAGCATCTGAGCTTACTCGAACAGCAGCCCAGCGTTGCTCAAATAGCAGCTGAGCTTCACGATCGTGTCGCCAGCGTGCGCTATACTACGGATAGCAGGTGAGCTATTTTCAGCTCGAATCTGTCAGCCGAGCTTGGGGGACTGCGAATAGCCCCCAGCTTTGGCTTACTCGAAGTAGCAGCTTTGCTTTCTCCTATAGCAACTGAGCTTACGCAAGTAGCATGCTGCATGGCTGACTCGATATAGCACCCGCAGCTTTTCGCTTCGAGAGATCCAGGCTTAACACAGTAGCTAAGCCTCAGCCAACTTTTTCTTGACAGTGTTTGACTATGCATCGAATCGGGACCTTCAGTGTGCCTTCTTTTGCACTTCGACACATTTAGCACGATGAATCAAGCTCTTTCAAGAGAGGAATCAGCCGGACAAGTTGGAGCATATGATACAAAATTAGCGTGCAACAAACTGGACAAAGTATAAAAAGACACACAGTAGAAGAAGTCGGCGCTAGTGTTTGCGTTTTCTACTCTGTCTCATTTGCGGTGCTCCTAATTTTGTGTCAAGATCCTTCCTTGAGCACATGTCTGTGTCTTTCCGTAACTAATTAATGACGCATACGAGTGGGTGCGCAGCGTCTGCAGATCACATGCACCTGGATGTTTGTTGAAGCTCTTTTGTGTACGAAATGCATGACTGGATCCCACATTATATCTAAGAGAAAAAAAAATTGCTTCCCGCATACGTGTAACATGACTGCGATTTGGCGCATTCTTACCGCTGAATTTTTAATGTGACGCAGTCAACCTGGCCTTGACCTTAGCAAAGTCAACGGTTCCTCTGCCCTCTTGCTTAACCAGACACAGCCGATAATAGCACGCGCAGCGAAAACTGCTCTGCCCTTATAAAACTTGAGATGTCTTCACCTGAAACCCGATTGCGAATTGCAGATACGTTTTGCGGCAGGGTAGCTAAAAACATATTGCTGTTGTTTCCAACTGTTCTCCGAAATAAAAAAAAAAGCCTTCGGCAAAATTGCACAAAACCTGCTCTACAGAAGAGCGCGCAGATATATGTTTTTTATTAAATTATTCAGGGCAGGTCTCGTCCATTTTGGCGCTAAATTCAGCGCGGAGGCACGAAGGACACAGAAAGGGGACAAAACAAGCACTGTCTCGCAACTAATAGTTTAGTATATGGGGGTTTAACGTCCCAAAGCAACTCGGGCTATGAGGGACACCGTATAGTGAAGGGCTCCGGATATTTCGACCACCTGGGCTTCTTTAACGCGCACTGACATCGCACAGTACACGAGCCTCTAGAATTTCGCCTTCATCGAAATTTGACCGCCGCAGCCGGGATCGAACCCGCGTCTTTCGGGCCAGCATCCGAGCGCCATAACCACTGAGCCACCGCGGCGGCCCGTCTCGCAACCAAGTTTTACCGCCAAAATGACCTACATCCAACTCGCCGAACTCACGATTCTTCTGCAGCAGGATCTCGTGTTGTTGTGATGGGATGAACAGCAAAATAATTTAAGAAAAAATCTTCAGAGGAAAGGGCCTTGTAACAAGAAGTTGTGTAGTTTCAGGAGCGAAGCAGGTGGAATCGCGTTACTGCTATATGCAGCTGCGCAACGACGTATAAAGGAGAAGCCATCACGTTTTCATTATGTCTCCCTCCAGAGCAGCTAAAGCACAGCGTGTTTATACTCTTTATGTTACTTTTGACTCTACCTGCGTGCAACTGTAAAAGGTATTAAAGCATGGCTAACCATCTTGTTTCATCGCATTTGCTTTTTTTCAAAGAACGAAATTGCTTATCCCGCATGTGTTGAGAAGCCATGTGATTATGCGGAGATAATTATTTATAGAGAGATGTCAACGAGGAGTCATGGGGAGACCTTGCCGTTATCTGTCCATACGTGTCCAAGCGGCGGAAAGTGGGTCACCTTAGATTTTCCGCAATGATTTTCTATAGCTGGCAGTGCAGGCCAGAGTAAAGCACTGCAGGACAGTCGGACCATGCGTTTTTTATCGCTCCTTTCCATCTGTGGAGCTGCGTGGGGCCACATTTCTTAGGCATGTCGACCCGCCGCGGTGGCTCAGTGGTTAGGGCGCTCGGCTGCTGATCCGGAGTTCCCGGGTGCGAACCCGACCGCGGCGGCTGCGTTTTTATGGAGGAAAAACGCTAAGGCGCCCGTGTGCTGTGCGATGTCAGTGCACGTTAAAGATCCCCAGGTGGTCGAAATTATTCCGGAGCCCTCCACTACGGCACCTCTTTCTTCCTTTCTTCTTTCACTCCCTCCTTTATCCCTTCCCTAACGGCGCGGTTCAGGTGTCCAACGATATATGAGACAGATACTGCGCCACTTCCTTTCCCCAAAAACCAATTATTATTATTGTCGGGCGCGCTGTTGCTCATGCCTTCACAAGGGGCGACTATGGCAGAGCCTTGCTGCTGATTTCGCCACATTGTCATTTTTAACGTCGAAACAACGGGACGCTGACCTAATTAAAAACCGGCTTCCGTCCACGACACAGCCGTGTGTCCTGTGCAACAGGCAGTGACAGCCTATATTGCAATGTCAGAAGTGTCACTACAAGTTCGCACCGTGCTACAATCGTTTAACGAGTGGCATGTGCTGCACTCTTTCACGACACTCACTTCTTCGTTATTTGTGTTCCCGAAGTTGTTGCGATAATCATTTCCTCCTTTTATAAGGCCAACAGTGAACAGACGCGGCGAGTTGAAGAGCCCTCAGCCTTCCACGATGCACACTGTACCAAGCACATGCGACATTTGCGCTGTTTGGTGTTGATCTAGCTGTCTGATGACAGCGATGTTCCCGTCTGTATATATACGGCTTCTCATCGTGAGGTTAGTTTGCAATTAAATCACTCATTATGGTTTGGTCTGTAGATCAAGAAGTGGACTCATCCTTTTCTTTGGTTTCACTATGTTTGTATGTATGTTTTTTGGTGTATCATGTGCATTGTACCTACAAGCGTTTTAATTGTTTACCCCCCCCCCCCCCCCCACTCCGCTGTAACTAACGCCACGAAGGCAATGCAGGTATTCGATAAATCATTCAGGACTGACGCTTTTCGTCATTAATTTTTTGTGCCAACAATTCGCCAGTGGAATGAGCTATCGCATAAAATCGTTTCACTCTCATCAAACGAAGCACTTTAGCACTCCCTGAGTGCTTTGCTCCTTTTACTCGAATTCATGCCCATTCTTTCTTTTTTTTTTATTCCGTGTGGTTTCACGCCAAGGAGCTCTCATGACGTCGTTTTATTTGCCGTTTTCAAATATGCCCTTTGAAAGCGAGAGAGAGAGAGAGAGCGATTATAAGTTTTGCCGAAATTAATCTTGCAAAGCAGTCGTTCATGCTCTGAACTCAAGTCTTTAGCAATCTTCTTTCAGCGAGACGATTAAATTTCACCGAAAATATATACGAGGGACGTCGCCAGACTCGCCACAGAACTAAGCGCCATCATAACATCACTTCTGCAGAGATCTTTGAGGTTTGGGGCTCCAATTTTTGTGTGATATCAAAAGAAATTTGTCAAGTGGCAACGCGCCGAAGCTTAACGTCGCGGCTGAGTCGGGAAGTGAGTTATGTTATTCACTCTGCGGGTTGCCGCAGGCAGCGGAGATTATATTCAGTCTTATCTTGATGCTCTTTGATGGTGGGTAGAAAGTATACGTTTTCAGTCGTGTTGTCACTTCTAACTCACACGCACAAAATCTAATAATTCTGCTCAGAAACAGTCCGCTTCGCAGGGATGTTCTGCCGGTCAATATCCGCCACAGGACGACCCCTCTATGCGGCATGAACTTCACTGCATGCCACTAGTGTATTGCAGAAAAAGACACTAATGAGAACTTTTGATAACTTGGTAAAGTACTTGAGAACTTCGATCATGCAGCGCATATGAGGATACGTTTGGAAGAAAATGATGGATTTCGGCAAGAAAATACAAACTCAAAAGGAGGCGAAAAGAATGACGGGAAAAATAAAGGTAGGTTGTTGTTTGGCCATAAAATCACTGTGAGGCGTGGAGGGGAAAACGCCGACAGGAAATTTACGCTCAAATGTTGTAACGTCTATTTTAGCTTAGATATATCCGTCCCACTTCAGAAGGGCACAGTGCTGCGGGGATGTATTTGAATGGTAGCGCCATTATTGTATTGTCTTGGCAAGTGCTTTAAAGCGCCGGGAAATAACCGGTTAAATACTGACTCGCACGAGCTATACTCACACGGGAAGGTTACCGTGCGAAAAGTTTTCGGCTACTTAGTACTAGTTAAAATAATAGGACCGTTACAAACAATGCTCTTCAAAGTTTTTCCTGGACAGCGCCATTATATTAGCTAAAATAACAACATGTTGGTGCACTATATTCTATTTTACTATATTATAATAAATTGCGACGAAGGGCGCAAACGCAGTGCAGCTTAACTATTTTATAATTAATGTATTTTATTCGATTATAGCCTGACGCTTGAGCAATGATGTTGCTGGATAGGCTGAATTCCTCCAAACCTGATGAATTACCGAATGAGTTATTTTCGCGCTGTGGATGTAATTTGGCGAAATATTTCTGCCTTATTTAGACTCTAATCGCTCGAGCATGATGCTTTGCCTGATGAACGCAACTATAGCGCACCTTGTGCTGATTCTTAAGCTGGGGCTTTGAAATGGAGCGTCAGATTACCGTCTTATTTCTAACATGCGCACTTTAGAAGGTTTTTGAGCATGCATTTTTTACAACTATTGTGCATCATCTTAATAAACTTTCGTTATCAATAACAAATAGCACCAATTTCGTAGTGTTTTTTTTTTTGTGACACCCAGTTAACGTAACTTGTGAATGATATAGCCTGTTCATTCTATGTTCCTTCATTTAAGAAAGCTTTAGACGTTGTTACTCACGCTTTTTGTTAAGAGAGATTGTCATGACATATCATTAACAGCAAAGTAATAGCTTGGATAAAATAGTGCCTTTATTTAAGAAAACAAACTGTACTTCTTAGCGGTCAGATAACACACAAAGCTGCTGTTACCTCGGGTAAGTTACAAGGGCCAGTCTTTGCTCTACTTCTGGTCCTAAATTTTAGCGCCACAGCGTTCGAGCGGACGTTTGGAGGGAAAGCAGCACGCTTTGTCGCACTAATTCAGAATTGGTCGAGAGGGTCGTGACGTCACACGGTGAGCTCCAGAGTGAAAAGTAATGAAAACTTGAAGTAAAAGTTGCGACAATGTGGTCATTGCATGACGGAACTGTGGTTATGACATGTAAGGATATAAACTAAATTAACTGCACTGACAAGAAAATTGCGATACTCAATTTGGAATCGAACCCATGACCCTTGGGTGGCGAGTTAGACCTAGGCTACACCTACACCTACAGACCAGATTCTTTTACCCTCGCACGCAGGCTGCGGGCGCGCTACAACTCTCGACACCAGTCGCCATCTGTCGGCGCGCGCGGCCCGTTGGACTGCGGGCGGGTCGCGCTGGCGCCGCGCGTAGAATGCGTGTTTACGTGTTCTTCGCTTCCGTCGTTGATGCGCTCCATCGCCTCATGTATGTGAGCTGTGTGCTGTCCATCACTACTCACATTTTCCCTCTACCAGACCGTTCTACAGTTATCTGACACACATTGTTACTCGTTAAGGTGACGTCCGGGGGTAGTCGACCATGTGGGGTGCGCATTGAAACCAGTACTTGTAAGCACATTTCTGCGCTGGCGTGTCATTTGTTGCCGTCGTTTACATACGGCACCGTCTATGGGAATATTATGCATCAGAATATATATTTATTTGCCTCGACGGTGCAGCGATGTGCAAGCGGTAGACGAATCGACCAGCTGCATACTGAAGGTTGTCTATATATATATATATATATATATATATATATATATATATATATATATATATATATATATATATATATATATATATATATATATATATATATATATATATATATATATATATATATATATATATATATATATATATATTATATATACACACACAGGTTTGTCAGACGCACCGAGAGCTTCCGAATAAAATAAACACGACTTCGAGCCGCAGAATTCCTGAAAACTGGCTTCCCTGCTAATTTTGGTTCAAGCTTTGATAAATTAAGCGAAAATACGTTTTTATGCGCCAGATAGCATAAAACATGATGCCATTTGTTTTCTGTGACCCCAGCGACTCAGTTGAGGTCACAACGATAATTTGTTGACGTAACTGGCGCAGCACCACGCAGGCGAAAACAAAACCGTACTTGTGGGGGGTACTTCATGGCCGGCAGGAAGTATTAAGAGCGCATTGGAATTGAAACTGTACGCTAGCGATACAGCTAATGCTTGATATTGACCGCATAGTTTTCTCTAGACTGTAGCAACCGAAGGCGGTATCAATATAAGCACGTGCGTGTGCTAAGCGCCGGCACAATTAACGTGAATGTCAAACTAAATGTCATGATTAACGCGTCAATTTTATCCCTTTGATAACGCAGAGACTTCTTGTATTACAACCGCGCTGTGGAAGTATGCTCGGCAATTCTTTTTTTTTTTTTTGGCTCCGAAGGGCAGTAAATCACGGCTACAAGCGCGGCTCCGCAGTCCCCCGAGAAACGCCCGCAACGCGGCGGGCCAGTCGGCGGAAAATGACCGCGTCGGAGAGCGGCTCTGGATTCTGGTATATATGCCTATGCCATGGCCTACGCTATACCTAGGCCATTGAGGCACGTTTGTTCGACTTGGCTAAAGAAGACTTTGTGTGTCTTGAGGTGTATCACGTGGTGTACATGCCTACTGATGTATGCTAATGAGTGTGCGTAATTAGAAAGAGGTACTAATTAAGCAAAAGACGCGGCGGCAAAAGACAATGGTCTCCTGGAATGAGGGCCCACCCAACTAACCTCGATTTATTCTGTTCATTAAATGTTTCTCTCTCACACACCCACACGCATTAGCAAAAGGTAGCAAATGACCATTAACGCTGTCGCTTCATACCCTTAAGGCGGAGCTTAAGTGCGCCCCTAACCTTATGAGTGATATTTGTTCTGGTATGTCTTCTTCCATCAGGCTGTTAATCGATGACTGCGTTCTATGTCCAACTGTTTCTAATAGTGCTTAGTGTGATGCTTTAGGGTGTGACATAAACAGAGGTAATTAGTTGACTGGTGTGGAAGATGGGGCATATAGACTATAGGGCTCTCTATCTCTACAGAGAACTGCTCACATGGGTTTCACTAAGAACGCCTAATTAATATACTGAAGTTATTGTCCTTCCCATAATGCAAAAATCTCGTTGTGTACATAAGCAAATAACTATCTTAGTACAGACACATCAATTACATCACTCCTTAGGGGCAGGTGGTCCTCTTTTAGGTATCCTATGCAGGAAGGCTGAGCGCTTTTTTTTTTCTAAGCCAAAGAAGTATGATTTCATTCGGACATGGGGTCCATGCTCGTGTGACCTCCGTATAGCATAATGCACATTTGTCTTTTTCGGAATTAAAAACAAACGCATAATTTCTTCAGCCTAAGTGAGAGTATACTCACTGCGTTCCTAGGTAGTCGACTTTTAATAGGGGCGCTAAAAGCAGCCTTTCAAGTTGGTTGTTTTGTCTAAATCAGCTTTGTGCTCCCAGCGGCCAAAAAGCACTCAAGTTTCTCGTGCTTTTCCGCACGATTACTTGGTGTTTAATTTAATGTTCATTCTGTAGTGCATATATATTTCATTATATATTCGTCACGAACACGTTATTTCAGCTTCCTTAAGGCTCAGAGGCCCGTAGCAGAAGGTATAGAGAAAACACATAGAGGAAGAATCTGTTGGACCTAGGCAGCAAAATTTTTATGTATATAGATTCATGGGAACGCTCGGACTTGAAAAGTGTAATTAGATTAACGTTGACAAGCAGAACTTTTGCACAGGCCTGACGAGGACATGGCAGAGTATGTATCCCTTACAAAATCGCACATTGAGTTTCAATTGAACATTTTTTGAGTCCTTGTAAATTCTATAACGTTTCAATGAAAACTCAAATTTTATTGAGCTCGTTTATTCAGATGTCGAAACATTCTCTACTGATGAGTGAAGAGAGAAAGCTCATCGCCAACAGGTTAATTGAGTTCATTGTAATTTGAGTCGACAAGCAGCCAATTGCCTACGAGCCAAGTGAATCTTAATCATTTCGCTCGACAATAATTTCCCTGGAGCTTAATTATCAGGAACGCTCAATAAAAAGCTGATCAGTTGTGCTAGAGGTAGAAAATTTCTGGAATGTTTATAAAATATTGACTTCAAGCTTAAAACATTGCTGGAACTCGAAAAAAATACAGCTCCAGGCAACCAGAAGTTTTCATGAAGCTTAGATTTGAAACTGCATTACACATCTATTTCCCAGTTCGTGCACGAACGACTCAGTTCAGTTAACATAATTTTGCAGTTACACCTCTTTGTTTGTGGCACGGTCTGCCAGCCATAGATTGCGTCAATGGCGCCGAAATTATTTTCTAAATTTGTGGATATTAGCAACTCAGCGCAGATGATAGATGGCGCACCCTTCTTTATGAGTAGATAAACATGTGCACGTAGGTTTGAGGTAGGTGAATGTATTGGTATCGCATGTTCATGTGTTGTGCTGCCGCGTCCGCGACCTCGTTACTTCTTCTAGAGGGCTGGCAGTGGACGTCTGCTCTAACATTTTGCGGTCCTGGCAATCAAATGTTATTTCAGTGTTTGAGCTAAAGTGGCGCATACGTTGTTGATTTTATGGAAGCTTGAAAGCATAACATTGAAGTCTATGAGTGATGTTTCAGAAAGGTTACAATATATGGCTGACTACTTCACTGCCTTTTGCCCAAAAGGAATAATTTTTTTAACGTTTTGGCAATTTTTTTTTGCAGGATGTGTTGAGTTGGGTGAATTAAATTTCAGCGGAAACGGGGTGGCGAGATTTCGTATCTAAACTCAATAAAAATAGTCATTTATGACTCAATTTGTTCTCACTATGCTTTACCGTAGGCAGTCAACAGCTTCTTAATTTCAACACAACAGTAATGTTTCAAACGTGTACAGTATGCACTTGACACCTAGCTAGAACCGATTAGAAATGGTCCAAATTTTAAATGTCTATTTTGTTTCGAATAATGTCACAAAATTTTTATTGAGGAATTAGACAAGCGTTCGTAAGGTTGGGGAGAAACTTCGAAGAAGAAAGTACATACTTACGACGAAACTTTTTTCATAATGTATTTCATTGAAAAAGTGTTTTTGATCACAACCAGTGTGTTTTGCGAATCCCATGGGACTCGAAAAAAAATACTGGTTGTGATCAAAATCATATCAGAGAAAAGTCGCCCAATGGAAGGTAAAGAAATAAAATGCGCAGTGATGTCCTTAGATTTTTCCCGTAAAGTATAAGCCAATGAAACAGGCTGCTCCAGGTGGCTGTATTTATAACGTCTAATGAAAATTCGGCTTCTTTGCTGTAATAGTGGTTTATTTTGTTTAATCAAGTTGTTTGACGATTTTATTATCGTTTATTCCTCGAATTATGCTACAATCTATATTGTATTGGTTGTTATTTGTTAGCTAAAATGTGTGTTATTTCTGTTTACACTTCCCTCCTCGCCCGCACACACATACACAATGTAAGGACAATGCTGTCGCTGTAAGTAAAGTGAGAAATAAATAAAATATAAAATAAAATAGTGACCATATCGTCCATGAAACAAAATAACAGTCGCTGAAACTCAGCTTCCTTTATTTCCGGTGTGTGCAAGGGAAAACAATTACCATTTCGCCCTCCGATTAAAGATAAGTCAGTCGAGTTATCTGCAACTGCTACTAACTGCGCAATCGAATAATTCATACGAACGGCGTAGTTTCCGCGAGGACCAAACTTTTTCTGCGATGGTCATGAATGTTTTTCGATTCGAAAGGAAACCGCCTGGCGAATAACTCTTGATAAAAAAGACACTGAAAGTTGAGCAAGCAAGCGTCCCGCTTCCACCGACTCCAATTCTCTAAAAAACACTATGAGGCTGTGTAGTTTCAAGCCTGACCGCGATAAAGTTGCGTACTGCAGCACTCTAAAAACGAAAGGAATAAAAAGGGAGTAAGTTGTCCTCTAGCATATTTACTTTACGAGGCAGGGCATGCTGCCAAAGCTCTGGGGTAGGTTTCTATCACTAGAAATACGGAACACTGATAGCTGGCAACGGAGAAAAATTCCCTGCTTAAAACATGCGAATTTCAAGCAGTTTCGAAAATTTTAACCGAGGTTTCGAGCTCGTTTATCTGCTAATCTCAAGGCTCCCAGTGTCAAGCCTAAAAGCCTCCTGCCATAGCTAACTGCATCAAGTTACTATGCAACTTCCGTTGCCAAGAGTAATAATAATAATAATTGGTTTTGGGGGGAAAGGAAATGGCGCAGTATCTGTCTCATATATCGTTGGACACCTGAACCGCGCCGTAAGGGGAGGGTAAAGGAGGGAGTGAAAGGAGAAAGGAAGAAGAGGTGCCGTAGTGGAGGGCTCCGGAATAATTTCGACCACCTGGGGATCTTTAACGTGCGCTGACATCGCACAGCACACGGGCGCCTTAGCGTTTTTGCCAAGAGTAAGCATTCCATATATTTACTGATCTAAATCTACAGCGGAACTTGAGCAGCATACCTTGACCCTGAAATGGAGTGCGTAGAGGACAGCTTACGCGATTTTTACTCCAATATAGGCTTATTAGAGTTTAGAGTGCGCGGCTGACCTGACCTTAGGAGCCGACTATCTCGTAAAGGTGACGAGAATTGTACCATTGACGACGGAGAAATGACGCCTCAATGACTGATTCGTGCGCCTCAAACCTCAACATTCGAGTAACCTCGTGGTGAAATATGAATGAAAATGGCTCTGCACATGTCGAGTAGGAGGCAACTAAACGACATCATGATTCGTTAACAATTGTTTGAGTCGGGGGCATTGCTGTTTGGACCGGATAGGTTGCGTATTTACATGATCGCAATACAGGCACGGATGGAATGAGGCCAGTCCCGCACTGACTGTCTTGTGATCCAGGCTTATAACGTGAGAAGAGAGATTTGGCTGCCATTATTGGTTATCTGCATCCACTTATTATGAAAAAGTAGTTGAAAAGTTCTGCGAAGATATGGAATCGGCAATGAGTGTCACTGTGCATGGCTAACGGCTTTAATGCCAAGGTATAGGCAAGAAGCATGGCAGGCGATCAGGTTGTAAATTGGAAAATCGTTGAAGGAATAGAAAGAAGGGAGCTATTAGTAGAATTTGGAGAACGAAAAACCTTACGAATCAGGAATATACTTTCCGGCACTGGAAACGGAGTTAGAAGAGCCCGGACGGTGAGACTAAAGGTGAAATGGGCTTCATATTGTGCGCCCAGCCCGGCATCGTGTACGATGTGGAATTGCTATAGGCCAGGTGCGATGCAGCGACCATATATGACGGGCAGGTCCCGAATTGGCCTATATTTTAATGGGGAACGGAGGAAACTATAGGACAAAGCCCATTAGCGAGTTTGTGGCAAGAAGGAAGGTAGATGGATTTATTATCGCCGTGGAGAACAAATAATCTGCTTTAACCGGCAACGAAAACCTTAGATTTGAATCCATGAACTACAAGCTCACAAATATTATTACAGAGTGTGCAATAAAGTAGGAAGTAGGGTAGCTAGACACAATATGGAAAAATGTTTCAGGAGATGGAAAACCTCATTATAAATGCGAAAGAATGAGATCATTTAACACAATAATAGAGCTGTCAGAACTGTCAAAGCTAATGAATTAGCGCAGGCAAACGGCGTCAGGAAATACAATATGGAGAGGGTTGAACAGGTTTTAAAGAAGGGACCTAGCCTAAAAGCGATCAAGAAAAAAGTCTAGATGAGAAAAAATCATACCTGCGCCCTAAGAGAAAAGCAGGGCAATGTAATTGCCAAGATAGATATGTTATAGTTATTGAAGCCGAAAAATTGTACACACTACAGGTCTGTAGAACAGCCTAAATAATCGGGGTGCTAATAACGGAGCAAGTAGGGTGCAGGAATTGGACATCCAACAGGCAACGAAAGAATAAGTAAAGAAAATGTTACAAGCAATGCAAAGGGGAAAAACTGCAGGCGAGGTTCGGCTTCGTACAGTTTCATTGGAAGACGATGGGGACATCGTGCTAGAATAACTTGCCACCCTGTGTGCGCAGTGCCTCACAGCCTCTGGCGTAGCTGAAACTTAGATGAAACCTAACATCACCATAATTTAATGCAGATGTCAGTGACCTGAAAAATGGTATACCGATCAGCCTACTATACATTATATACATGGTTTTTAGTAAGGTAATCCCTAATCGAATTAGGTTAACATTCGACTTCAATTAGCCAAAAGACCAGGCTGGCATCAGAAGGGTTATACAATATATCATGATCGCACCATTAATCAGGAGGTAGAGAAATGTGCAGAAAACAACCAACCCTCCTTCATAGTTCACGAAAAAGTTTTGACTCAGGTGGAAGCCTGAGCTCTCATGCCGACATTGTGTAACCAGAGTGTGCACCCCTTATAAAAATCGTCTATAGGCTGTCACTAGACTTCTCTTGTACTCTATTGACTTCCTAAAAATATTTCCTTTTATCTTTTCGTAGTCTATAGAAAAAGTCAACTGAAAGTGTTTTGACTACATCTATAGATTATCTATAAACTGTTTATAGTGTTTCTATTGCTTATAGACTAGTCTATCAGATTTGGCTATAGAAGGTCTATAGATTTTATTGGCAAAAGTCTGTGAACATTCTAAAGAAACTTTTGCAAAGGTGGAAGAAAAAAATGTAAAAGTACAGAAAAATATATAGAGTGGTTAAACAGCGACCATAGTCCTCCGCAGGGAAAGCGATGAAATACCTATCCGGTAGGCTGCCAAGTAGGGAGGCACGATCTTTCAGCAACTATTCCCCGCGTTTTTATTGGCGGTACTCAGAGTATTGTATCAGGAGTATCTTAGCAATCTACGATTCGCTAATGACACCACTGCCTTGTTAAGTATTTCAGAAGACACACTGTACAGCATGATTGAAGCCTTAGAGGCAAAGCATAACGATGTGTATAAAAAAATTAATATGCAGCAAAACCGAAGTGATGTTCAACGCTCTAGGAAGGGAACAGCTTGCTATAAGCAGCGAGGCATTGAAGTGGTAAAGGAACACATTTACACAGGACAGGTAGTAACCGCAAATGCGGATCACGAGAGTTAAATATGAGGGAAAATTAGAATGGAGTAGAGTATATTTAGCACGTATTCTCAGATTACGAAAGGCAGTTTACCAGTAGGCTTCAAAAGGAAAGCATACATATAACGGCTGTATCTTAACAGTACTTACCTATAGGGCAAAGACATGGAGGCTAGCTTAAAGGTTTGAACTTAAATTGAGAACAACGGAACTAGTTATTGAAACGAAGTCGGTAGGTGTAGAGTTCCGAGACAGAAGAAAAGCTGAGTTGGTCAATTAACAAATGGGAGTTAATGATATCCATGCCGAAATTAAGAGGATAAAATGGACATAAGCGTCGTATAGAATGCGAAGACAATGTGAGCAATGGTTCATAAGAGTAACGGAGTGGGTTTCAGGAGAATGCAAGCGCTGCAGGGACGCGCAGTAAACCAGGCGGGCGGATGACATTAGAAAGTTTTCGATGCTAAGGTGACCGCAACTGGCACATGAGAGGGCTAACTGGAGAGAACATGGAAGAGGCCTTAGTCCTGCAGTGGATGTACTTAGGCTGATGACACCCGGACAGGTGGACATGAGTCAGCCAGCCAACCAACCCTTCTTCCGGGCGATTCTTACAAAAATGCTCTATAGAGGGTCTATAGACTTCTTATAGACTATTGCTTTCCCACAGATATTGCTTTTTGTTTGTTCACAGCTTATAGACTGTCTATAGACAGAAGTCTGCTAAAAGTGTATGGCTATAAATCTATAGATTGGCTGTAGACGGTATACAGGATTCGTATTTCCTATGGGCAGTTCTCAAGGGCTTGTCCATGGATATTCTATAGACTTTATAGACAGAAGTCTATGGGCAGTCTATAGGCTGTCTAATGAATCCTTTGTAAGGGGAAGGCGCCTCTCGCCGCACGAAAACTCCTGTGAACTGATTTTGATGGGGCTCCACGAAACCAACAGTGCTGGACACGACGCTATCGCGTTGTGTCCAGCACTGTTGGTTTCGTGCACCCTGAGTCTGCAGGGTAACCACAGCTATGCGTGTCCGAACAACGACGCTCCCGGTTTTGCTGACGCCCGCTGAAGTCGGGAAGAAGGAGACTATCTGAACTTCCAGTTCCATTGTAACCGAGAAGCCGGCGTTTACGAAGCAGCGAGGAAGGCCGGCAATTCTCCAGGAACGCTGGCAGCTGTGACAAGCACCAGCATATCGTCTCCGGTCTACAAAAATAGGAAAGAATCTAAACGCGGGTGTGGATGATAGCTGCAACTACCGTCCCGTTCTGTGGCGAGTCGATATCCCCGCTATATTTATTGCCATTTCTTTAGTAGAGTAACTGGGAGCTTAGCTTCGTTCCAGTTGCTATATTCTTTAACAGTACGTGGAGATATCTAGGGACACAAGAGCTGTTCTGGACGGCTGCAAAAATACAACCTTTGTCCGCGAAGTTTCGAGACTGATTTATTTTCTTCTCTAGGAATGATTCCCCAAAAGAAATGTTGGGGCGTATGTGTAGCACCATCTTTTCGGGCTAACCTGAGCTATTTGTGTTAATTGTTGTGGAAGCTGCTAGATGGCACTACATGTAGACAAATACGTTGTCACTAGTCTGGGCATTCTACTGTGAGTGAATGTGGAGAGATGGACGTCCACCTCGAACAGCGTGTAAACATAAAATTCTGTGTGAAGCTTGGCAAGACAGCCACACAGACGTATGAGCTCCTTCGTGGCGCTTACAGCAACGAGACATTATTGCGGGCGCGAGTTTTCGAGAGACACAAGAGGTTCGTTTCAAGGAGAACGCCGGTGGAAAACGACACAAGGCAGGGGCACCCTTCAATCTCACGGAATGAAAACTGCGTGGCTCGGATCAGGGAAATCGCACAGCAAGACCGCACCATTACAGTCCGCATGCTATCAGATGCTCTCGACATTAGTAAGACAACATGCCACCATTTTTTGCGTGAGAACTTGGGGAAACGAAAGATGAATGCCAGACTTGTGCCGCAGTCCATCACACAGGACCAGAAGCACACGCGGGTATCAGTGAGCGCTGAGTTGCCCTCCGAGGCAGAGAAAGATGCTGCATTCGTCGACAGCACCATTGATGAAGACGAAACATGGTGTTTTAAATACGATCCTCAAACAAAGAGGCAGAACGCCGAATGGCGGTCCACAAGCTCTCCGGCGTCGAGAAAGGTGCGGCGACAGAAGACCGAAACAAAGACAATCCTGATATTTTTTTCGATGCCAGAGGTGTCATACACCACAAGTTCGTCCCACAAGGGCAGACCGTGAATCAAGAGTTATATTTCCGCGTGCTCCAACGCATGCGTGATGCACTGCGTCGCCGTCGCCCTGACTTATGGGCATCTGGACAATGAAGCCGTCTCCACGATAACGCAAGGCCGCACACTGCTCTCAGCGTGACAATATTTCTCGCCAAGCACAGCATTACTGTACTTCCCCCTTTGCCATCCTCGCCTGACCTCTTCCCGTGCGATTTTTTTCCTTTTTCCTCGTGTGAAGAGAGCCCTAAAAGGTCGCTGGATGGGGAGCGTGGAGGCCATTCAAGACGCCACGACAAAGGAGCTGAACGCCCTGCCAAAAGAAGCGTTTTCCAACTGTTTCCAAGCCCTCAAGAAGCGTTGGAAGCTGTGTATAGACTGCAAGGGAGACTATTTCGAAGGGGAGCTGCACAAATGATTTCAGTGTTAAACGCATTTTTTTTAATGGACTCAGTCTCCGAACTTTGCGGACAAAGGTTGTAGAAGTGTGGGAGTCAAAAGCGTACCGCAATGAGGACGGCTTAAAACGCGCATCATGATGAGTCTCTCACAAGGCACTTTACCGACTATCGCCACAGTCCCGCAATGGTGTGCTGCCTCGGAGAGGGGGTTTCTTTTAAGTGAAGTCCGCAATCACCTAGTCTGAAGTTCTCTAACTATATTTGATAGAAAGTTCGTGATTTAGGAAAACTACGGCGAAAAAAACTTAGATATCCCGCGAGGACCTTTCGATGATACTTCAATGGACGGAGTAAAGAAATAAAAACGTGTATTTGCGACCGCGACCGAAATTACACTGTGCCTTAATACGATTTCTGCCTAATCCTTCTTCCTAATCTAATTTACGTTGAAGGCGTGTGCGTTGCTTTTTCGGAAGACCCCATTTTTGAACCCACTACAGAGAGGTGTGTTAAGGACATACAGTTTCTGAATTTCTACTTGAAATAATACTTCTACGCATGGCATACCTATATTGTACGGCGTGTCCGTAGGCTCGAATATGCTGCGGTGTAATGTCGCAGCGTCCAGGGCGAATTACTCTTCAACTACGGAATTTCCAACAAAGCTGCACACATTTCTTTTGTATCCGAATGGCCGCGCTTAGGAGGACGCTAACGAGAAAATACTGCCTTATTTTGCATTTCTCTTAGCGAAAATATGCCACGAAACCTCTCCACTTTCTGAACCGTTTGTAGAAAAAAAGCCCGGTGTTTCCTCGTCGGCGGACAAATTCCCACTGACACTGCCACCTCCTCTTCCTTTATGCTTGAACAGCACGAAACTCGAAAACGAGTTCTAGCTGTATACATTATAACAACGTTCGTCAAGCTCTCGGATTGCGAAACACATAAACAAACAGAACAAAAGGGCAGATATGCAGCAAACACGCCTTCGCTTTGAGGAGACTGTATTGCATAACGACGTCGCTCTCTGCCGCGCTAAGCCAATAAGAAACGCGAAGTAAAGCGGCGCCTCAACTGAGCGACGTTCGGCACAAATCGTAGCGACAGCGGAGCAGGGCGCCCGAAAGCCCGCTGACCCGGAGAATGACAGGTCGCTGGCTCTTTAGACCGACGCCGGGCAAACAGGTCGCGCGCGCCCTCTTTCAATGCACTCTGTGCGAATGCGCCGGCAATCGCAGTCGCAACCCCAGTCGCCACCGAAAGAAAGACTGCGGTCGTATGCGGTGGGCAGGGGCAGTGGCGGCGTTGCGTATATACGTCATGACGCGTCGAGGAGACAAGGTTCTCCGGCGAGGTGGCAGTTTTAGGTTAACGACTATTCGGACCCGTGCAACGGCGTCGAAGGCGTTCTGCAGCTGCCTAGACGACTCGAGATGAGAGATTCCCTGATCCCGATTGACCCCTTGATCCTCCTTTCCCGCCCCATACACCGATGGTTGCCCCACGCTCGCTTCGTTTGTCGCTGCAACCACACAGACTCGTGGAAACGAGAAATGTCGCGGCAACCGCGCGAGCTCGCGTGAAAACTGGTGTGATGTTGAACGCGTGCGCGCATGGAGCGGCGGTGCGCCGTTAGATGTGAACTCGCGAGGCGGACCTAATGTGGACTGATTTGGTGGAACCAGGTCGCATAGTGTCGAAGCCAACCCGTGCTGGAAGCGAGTTGTTCCCGCAGACTATAATGGCCTTGGACCGCGGACGAAAAGAGCTATTCGGTTCGTAGGGGGAATACGGCCATTTTGAACGGCCTTGTTTAATTAATTAAAGCACTGAGGTGGCTCGACAGCGGAAATGACAGTTTTCAATGATCGGCCATTAAAATTGGGAGTTCACTGGTTTGATCGTTTATGGATAACTGGCAAGTAATAATTTCAAGGGCAACAAATACCATCAGCACAATCTGGAGCGCAAGCCGCCGTCAGGTAATCAGATGTTAAAAGTTTTTAAAATGGCTCCCTTCAGCTGGCGCTGCACGTTCTGTTTGCTCTATTCCATATCTGATTCCCGACTTGCTTTATATTTCCTAATTTTTATTCCTAAAGGTTACCATTCGCACTGTGTTCATATAGAGTTATGTGTGTCATGCGTGTGATTGCATGATAGACTTATGTGCGATTTTCAGTCTTCAATCATGTGGGCTTATAGGAGTCCCTTAAGTACAGGTGCTGTCAAAAGTAAATGGAATGCAATATTAGCGAAAAAATTTCGTTTCATCGAACTCATTTTATGCATACTTCTACAGATATGTGCAGCCTAATTGACGCTGACGCTGTGGCTTATATATATCGTACCGGTACAGGCGTCGTATATAGTACGTACACGTTAGCCAGTTGACAGAATGCCTACAGGAGGGGATGCAAATTACTTCGTTACAGTACAAATTTCGTTTAAACGTACAAATGTAGATACTCGGTACACAACAGATACATGCAGAGCTGTTGGGCAAATGTATTGTCCGGAAATCTTGAAATACACAAAATTACGTCTGAAAGGCGTTCCGTGCTAGGAACTCATACATTGCGCATGTACACAATGCCGATAGGTATCTGATCTCACGAAGCTCTGAACCCAATGCTGCGGGTATGTGTTCAATTCCTCCGACATGCATACTGAGCACGCCGCATGCGTTGCAAGTAGCCTGCCGAGGTGTCCTCACTGCGACATTTCTAAAAATGCAATGCATTAAAGATGTCGTTAAACCACAACCACAACCCCGCCGATGTCCGGTGTCACGAACTTCTCTGATTGGTAAAGAGAGGCCATGTGACCCTGTGACGTCATTAAAACCTTCCCACCGTATTAGGGTTGTCATCAAGCAAAAAAACAAAAAAACCACGCCGATGACCGGTGTCGTTCGCTGAATGCTCTAGAAAGATCACGTGACCTTCACAACCTGCCAGCAGCTGATTGTGAGCCACCTATTTCTAGACAGCAACCTGGACAGAGAGTCAAAATCAATCAGGAAAAAATTATATACGCAAATGTCGGCACCGTCATAGCATAGCGGCTACCTGCTATTGCAGCTAGCAGATCGAATATGGCGGTTGATGGACCGACAGTTGCATAGAAACTGACGCTAACACTCACAAAAGTTGCAACAGAAGCTGCAACAAATGTTAAATCTAATGCTATCGTATTCCACTCTTAAGGTGACTTATGCCCCTGACACATGGGCAGCGCAAAGGCCTTTGAGAATCAGGTTCTTATATCCAAAGGCGTCAGGAGTGCAGCTACACTCCGAAAATGTTGCGCCTTTGCCGCTGAAGGCCTTGGAGGCGAATGCGCTCGTCAGAGACCTTTGGAGCCCAAAGGTGTGGCCTCCGAGAACCTGCGATCGCAGTGCCATCCAACGTCAAAAAGTAAAAGCAATGAAAAAAATAGATACATCCAACAATGTTTTAAAATATTTTTTTTTAAATACGAAAGGTGTGTCTGGCTTTGCTTTTTGTGCGGGTGTTTATATTTTATGCCCAGATTTCAAGACAGTGAAATTGTCTGTGAAAGTGTTGTGAAAGCAACACCGAGTGCCCTTGGTGGCAAAGGCAGTACACAAAACCTGCTGCTGCTGATGAGAGCACCTGTTGCAGTACTTTTAAGGAAGCTATCAGAATAAAAAAAATGTCTGAGCTCAACGAATCAACAGAATACACCACTTTAATTCTAAAACACTCACTTCAGCCGCCTCGAGCACAGCAGCGGGTGCTAAGCCTGAACGACTGTTTCACCATTGGGCTGCACCGTGTAGCTGTGTCGCTGCTCCTTTAAGCTTTCTTTCGCTCCTTTGGTGAAAAAAGGTGCCTTTGCTGGAAAGGCCTTCCAGGAATGCCGTGTGAAAGGGGTATCAAATGTACCCACAGTTTTTCTGCATCATTTTGTTTTCGTACAGGCGCAGCTATCGTCAACTTTCTCCGTGAAATCGCCACGATTCATTGCCCATTCGCGCATGCTCACAGCCTTCGTGCAGCAGCGATAAAAGCCAGTCAGGACGAAAAGACCGCATACACGCGCAGGAAGCGGCTGTGCCCCATGTGTGCCCGTTTTCTCTCTCCAATGAGAAGATTATGCGGAACAAATTAGCCTAATGCAACATGGCAACTATTTGCACTTGTTCATAGTACGGAAACCATGCCAACTGTGCAGTGTGAAAAGTTGACACGAGCCTACATCCACATTGAAGGAAATTAAACTATGTTGTGACGATTTGTTTATATCGACTTTTTCTTGTTTTTAGACGGGCACTAATGTGGAGGATTGGCCAAGATCAAGGCGACGAGGACATGACTCGCAGAAACGAAGTTAATAAAACAATAAAAATGGAAATGGCCGTTTATTTTATATCTTAACGGCACAAGAGCAGCAAGGTATACATAACTTCTTTTTGGCGCTCGAAGTGCCAAGCACAAGTCTCTCCAAGCATTTCATCCGAGATAAGCCGAGTACCTGCTGGCGCTAGGTATCCATCCCTGTAACTCCCGTTTACGAGGCGGATGCTCACGCCAGTAGGGCATCGCCAAGGCGGAAAGTAAACCGAAACGGAGGAATGCCTCTAAGAAATTAAAATGAGAATCGAATTTTGTGAGATACGTGTACACTGCCTCTCCACTGGTGCTCACCTCCTTTTCTTTCCTTCACGGCGAGCCCATAGAGGGCACGGAAGTATACTAAACGGCGCTGCAATGCGCACGCCGCGGTGGCCTTTCCGGCGGGCGCAACGACTAGCACCAGCAGCCAGCAGAAGCACCAGTATGGGCAACGTCCATATTGTATTTACGGGAGCCCGTCCGCGGCAAGCTCGCGGCAGCTACGGCGTGACCCCCTCGCCGCGGCCGCCGCCGGCACGGCGTCGTCCAGGCGCCAGGTCGCCCGCTCATTTTTCAAGCCTGTTTGCACTTGTGTCTCGCGCTGCCAAGACGTCCGGCCTGCGCGCGCGTGTTCGTGTGTGTACCTGGCCTGGACGGACGCTCCGGGGGGCAGGCTCCGACGCGGCGTGTCGCTCCCTCTCCAACTACCCCTCTCCTAACCCTCTCACTCATTCCCCAGCCTCACCGGCAGCGAGACGAGGAGGAGGAGGAGGTACAGAAGCGTCTCATCGTTCGCTCACGCGTCATCCTCCGCTGAGCTTCGGCTCCGGGAGAAGTCTGGGTAGGTCGTCGGCGGTGGCGGCGATGGGAGGCAGGGGCCAGCGAATTATAACCTATCCCCCTTGTTGTTAATCTGTGCTCTCCACTTCTTGCGGTGGCTAGCCCTCTTCCCTTTCCCCTCTTGTCCGTCTCTAAATTTCTTTTTTCCTCTCCTCAGTGCCTTGTCTATCTCCCTTGGCAATCTCTTGTTCCGTCTGTGTCTTTCCGCGGACACGGATAGCCTCCCCTCCCCACAACAACTCCGCCTCCTCTCGCTCTCTGGTCGTCCCGTTTCATTCTCAGTCTTCCAAGTGCTGCAAAGCACGTCATGCTCATGCCTCGCCGAAAACGTGAACTGAAGGATCCGCAAAAAAGAACATAAAAACAAAGAGGCTTCAGTCGTTTTACGAGGGACCACATTGGCACGTTCTTTCTCTCTTTCTCAGTCAGAAATCAGTGAGTAACAGAGGAGCAGCGGAAGATGGCAGGCCGCTTTTGTTTTCCGCTTTACCTCTCCCGTTCTCGTTCGCGCTTTGGAGGGCCAGCGTCGCTCGCGGCCGTGAAAAAAAAAAACAAAGAAAAAAAGACAGTTGAAAGAAACGAGGGACGCTGACTGGGTCGGTGTTTCACGAGTTCTAGGAGGAACGGCGGCGAGCGGAGCTGGGCAGCGGATGCATTGGCGATCCGGCCTGCCTGTTCGCTCGCCGTCTGTGTGTTCCGGCCCTGACGCTCTCCCGGCGAGTTCCCCACTTATCGTCGGTTTCAATCGCTCCTGGCT
This sequence comes from Amblyomma americanum, assembly GCA_030143305.2. Taxonomy (NCBI): domain Eukaryota; kingdom Metazoa; phylum Arthropoda; class Arachnida; order Ixodida; family Ixodidae; genus Amblyomma; species Amblyomma americanum. The sequence goes on from JARKHS020017505.1 coordinate 294,019, forward strand.
GACTCTGTCTGGCACTCCGCGAGCGACATAACAAGCGCGGGACGACGCCAATCTTTCTCCACCGCTCGCTGGCGCGCTAGTGCGGGCATCGTCTATAGTATACCTCGGCGGAGAACAACGACTCGAGAACGCACACCCGACGAGACACAAGCGCAGCGGGGTCTTCCCTCGCCTCCATTATTGCCTTTCTTTGTACACTTTTTTTCCTTTTGTTCGTTCGCTCCGTTTTCTTCCTTGCGCGTTGTCTCGCCTATCTCATCTCACTGGCCGGTGGCGCTAAAAACTCCGAGGAACGCGCTTTTTATCGCCGGCTGAGGAAAACCCCAACGTCCTTCACCTTTTATCTGTTCTTATTGGTTTTTCTCGCTTTGTGCACGGGCTTACGGGGTGCAGTGTGTTTATGACCGTGTAAAAACAACACCACTCGTTGTCTGGTGCCCCGAAAAAGTTTGTGACCCTGAGGTGTTTAAGGAGCGTCTACTGTTGAGGTATACGCCGTATATCGCGCTGAGGTCCCGAGGAGGCCTTTCGCGAATGCACGCGCTATCTGGTGCGCCCTGCTTTCCTCCGCGCATCCGCATTGCCTTTGCCCATTGTCGTTTGCGGCAGGGAGTGAGAGGGACACCCAGGTGATGTGTGACTGTTGTCACTTCCATGCGACAGCTCGGGTGTCGTTATCGGTGCATCCAAGTCGTCCGGTGAAAGCGGACAAAAGGGGCCCTTCTGTGAAGCCAGCTAGATAGCCGCTGCTTTGCTGAGTTATGTAGGTAAACGGCCAAAAAAGGCAGCTTCTAAGAATTGACTTTTTTTTTTCTTGGAATGAGTCGTGAGAAACCAGCTACTATTCGCCCTGCTGGCTTTGGTATTTCTTGCTGGTGGTGGAAAAACATCTCAAGCTTGCCTTCGGTCTATCAGACCATGTCTCAAATGCCGATGCGTAGTGAAGAAAAAAACTAAACTGAGCCTCTTTGGTCGTCTCCGCAGTGGAGTGCCCAAAGTACGCGCGTATCTTTACTCGCTCGCTGTGCTTTCGTATATTGAACGACCAACGAGGTCGAGCTTATCTCTATACATGCCTTGATCGGGTGAACGAATTCGGTCGTTCAGCTCGCAGTTGTCACGTCATCGAACGATCTGATTAGGAACCCAGGCTAATTTAATTCTACGAAGAAACCTGAGCTCTGCGTATCGTGCTAATATGACATCAGTAATATTTCTGCCTCCTTAATCGAAGTCTTTCTGCACGCGCAATCGTCGCTCCACAACTGGACACAAAAACAACTGAGCCGACAAAGCGGCGACCTGTCTCTATAGAGTTATCTTCTGTCTATAGAGCTATCGTCTGCTAGGACTCAGCGTACCCTGAAGGCCCTCTCCTGTTTACTCAAGTGCTTATCGGCGTGGCGCCGGCTTCTACGTGCATGGCAGTGGCGTCTTCCGCATGCATATCACCTTATTAACCACGGCTAATACATTCCCGCCGTAATTGGAAAGGCGACGGCACGTCGCCCGCTAGTTCCGCCTGACCGCTTAACTAAACGGCCTCTTGCCTCTTTAGATATAGGCAAGAAAGCGACGACATCGAAGCAACGTTGCTATGCACAGTGAATTACGGCTTCCGGTAGCTACGTGTCCCCGAAACGGGTTGTGTCGTGCGCGCAGGCGTCGGGCACGCGTATACACTGGGGCCATCTCGTGTTAATCTTCGGAACGACGTCGGCAAAGAGTAAGTCACGATAACGTGTTCGCGGTGAACCGGCAGGATGGCCAACCGCTCTCCTCTCAACTTCCACGCGCAGCCACTGAGGCGCCGGCCGCAATAGCGGCAACGCCTGCGAAATTACTCCTGTGAAATGGCCGAGTATGCGCGGAAACGCTCGAAAACTGTAATAGAAGTAGAAAAATAAAAACAAAACGGCAGTTTGGTCTTATCGCTAATTAGACCCCGCGAGTATATGGCCGCCGTTCCGGTTTGAGCACTTGTGGTTATTTTCTTTTCATTTTTTTTAATTTATTCTACTCCAACTTGTTATGTGCGGATAGTGAATGTGTACCAAACTACGCACAAGCGCTGCTGATTGTATTCAGCCGCCCGGGAGATAAATGAAGATAATTTAATTGACCCCTTGCTGCTGTTGAGTATCAACTACCCAAGACAACAGAGGATAAAACTGGGTGCATATTTTGTGCATGGGTATGCCGACGAACCGACTGTTTTTTGTTTTGTTTTTCTGAACCTATGCTGAAGCGAGCAAGCTGAGAATGGTTTTCTTCTGCGATGAGTCAACGCGGATGATAAAAAGAGTATGCCACGCTTCGTGATAGTGAGAAACATTCCAACTGTGACCGCAGTACAGCGTATTCTTGTTGTTCAAAGCTGTGCACCATAGCCTCTGGCGTGTTCGTGAGCTGCTATTGTATCCGCCTGTACCATAACACGCGAAGAACAACGCCCTTACTGATTCCAGCTTTCAAACATCTGACTCCTGGCTAATTGTCAATTTCATTCTATACCTTGCACTCCAAACACGAATAAGCCTATATAGGTGTAAAAAAAAGGAGTAAGCTGTTCTATAGGGCACACCCTTTTAGGGTAGTGTATGGTGCTCAATCTACGGAGTATTTTTCGATGACTAAATATACGGAATGCCTACTCTTGGCAATAGAAGCATTATTCACTGCAGAGCATAGTGTCTGGATGCAGTTATGAATGGGAGGATGCTTTTAAAAGCGGCACCGGAGTTCTTGCGGTTAGCAAATAGAGGATATTGAAACCTCGTTTAAGATCATCGTAAGTGCTAAAGTTTTGCATGTTTTGAAGGGGTAAGTTCTGTCCGTCGCCAAGCGTTAGTGTTCCTTATTTTTAGTAACGGAAAACTACCCAAATGCTTTAGCACCATACCTTGCCCCTAAAAGGCTGTGCACTCCCTTTTTACTCATATGTAAGCGAATTCATGTTTAGAGCCACGCTAATCACACATGAATCTGCAACAGCTGTGGTCCTGACCACAGTATTACGGAAGCAATTTAGATGTAAGCTGTAACATTTCTGGCACATTTGGCGTTGCATATCAAAGTCGATGATTTTGCATGTAACTTGCTGTTGGGCTAGTTGGTTGTCCATTCTTTGTTGAAGCAACTAAAGTGAACAGAAAGGACACGACGAACTGAGGAGGATGGCCCGCCCCGTGTTGCCCTGCTTTGTTCTGTCCGCTGCGTTCGCTTGTGCAGGTACATCTACGGTGCATGAAACAAAGACATGGGGAGCTACACGTGATGGTACATCGGTATGCGCCACTTACGTTGTCTGCGGTGTTCCTTATCGTATTTCGTCTCCTCAATCATTCTCGATATCGTGCGATAAGTTTTAGCTAACAGCCACCACCCTTTTTTTTTTTTCGCAGCCATACATATAGCCTAGATACCGTGTACAGATGACAAGCTCTCATTTCCCTCAGCTGTTAGCTCGGCCGTGCCCTGTGTTGCAACAATGGAAGCCGTCTCATCGCCTCCTTCTAAGGAGCCCTAACGAAAGCCTTCTCATACTTAACGCCTTCAACAGTGCTTCAAGGAAAACTAAAGATTAATTACATGAAAAGATAGAAGATGGTCGTTCGCATTTTTTATTTACCGTCATATGCTCATTAATAATGCATGTTAACAGAAGATTCCTCAGAGGGGCGCACAGTAGCCGCGTCGCAGGTCACTCTGCGATTGGCGCAGACCACCCCCGAAGATTTTAAGATTTTACACACACACACACACACACACACACACACACACACACACACACACACACACACACACACACACACACACACACACACACACACACACACACACACACACACACACACACACACACACACACACACACACGCACGCACGCACACACGCACAGTGTTGAGGAATAGCGAAATGAAAAAATAAAAAAGAAAAAGTGTGCATGACGGAATTACCTCAAAGAACACCGAGGGAACCTCGTATACGACGTTCGGTTCCCGAATGCTCACACAGTGCGTGTGGGTTTGCGTTTCAAGGGAAAAAAAGTATTCGAGGACCTTATGCCACGTACTCACAGACACACTCTAACACACGCACGCGCTCGCCGAACAAGAACAACCTCGGCGCCAACTTGAATAGTCTTCCGAGGAGGTCTGCAAAGGGCATCGAACGTCAGAAAATAAAAATGCACAAGGCAGAAGTCTCCAAGGGCAAAGCGAAGCACGAACCCATGGTAAACAAGAAAAACAAACGGTGTGTGTGTGTGTGTGTGTGTGTGTGTGTGTGTGTGTGTGTGTGTGTGTGTGTGTGTGTGTGTGTGTGTGTGTGTGTGTGTGTGTGTGTGTGTGTGTGTGTGTGTGTGTGTGTGTGTGTGTGTGTGTGTGCGTGCGCGCGCGCGCGCGCGCTGGAGGAGGGGGAGGGGGGAGTAGGGCAAGAGCCGTGACGGGTCCGAGTTATTTTACGAGTTGTAGCAGCGTGCGGCCAATCAGTTCGTGAGCGTCCGGAAAATGCGCTGCCTCGGTGGTCTTCCCTCACGGAGTAGTAGCGCCTCATGCGCACCCCCCCCCCCCCCCTCCTCCCCTTTCTCTGGCGCCGCAGCCTCACGGCAGGCGTAATGTCTCGTTGCTCGACTCTCTTGAAACAAGGCTCATGAGTGCCTTTTATTATTAGTTTCTCCTTATTTTATTTCGCCTTTATGCTTGTGTCGTTCTAGCTCACGGACATGGGCACCTCCATTGGGTTGCAAAACGCAGAAAGCGGAATTACAGAGCGAAGTAGGCTGAAGAAGATCAGAAAGAGAAACGTAAACTCTGGAAAGTTTATAGAAAAATCAGCAAGTCCATAAATGGCGCATATCACAGGACTGTGACGTCGTACGAATCAACGAGGAGCTGAAAAATGGAGAGGCGAAGAACGGCGACGTTTTCCCCGCCGCGGTGGCTCAGTGGTTAGGGCGCTCGGCTACTGATCCGGAGTTCCCGGGTTCGAACCCGACCGCGCCGGCTGCGTTTTCATGGAGGAAAAACGCTAAGGCGCCCGTGTGCTGTGCGATGTCAGTGCACGTTAAAGATCCCCAGGCGGTCGAAATTATTCCGGAGCCCTCCACTACGGCACCTCTTTCTTCCTTTCTTCTTTCACTCCCTCCTTTTATCCCTTCCCTTACGGCGCGGTTCAGGTGTCCGCCGAAATGCAAGACAGATACTGCGCCATTTCGTTCCCCCAAAAATCAGTTATTATTATTATTATTATTATTATTATTATTATTATTATTATTATTATTATTATTATTACGACGAGAAAGTGAGGAGGAAGGAGAGAGTTAAACGTGCTAAGGCCAATCAGAAACTGCAATGATGACCTAAACGAGAATAAAGAAGAAAGAATCGTGACGGGAGATGGTTGCGTGTAAGGTGGTGTCAGGAGCGAGACCACCACCGTGTCGAACTGATCAGCTCAACGCCTGCAATCAGGCACGAGAGGTCGCCTCCGTCCTGCACCGTCAGCACATCGTAAATGCAGTCGCTGTCGTTTTTTCCCTTTGTACGCCCTATCCTGCCTGTGTCCGAGGTACTCCGACAAACAAGCCCCAGGCGTCCGTGGGGTCTAGTAGGGCGGAGAAAATGACGTGCTCCGACGGCGCTGTCCTTCCTGCCACAAGAAAACACAGCGTCTCGTCTCATCGCCTGATTTCATTCTTGTGATTTTCTCACACGGCAGGTAAAGAGGGTGAGGGGGGGGGGAAGAAAGGCACTCTTTCGTAGCTTTCTTTCCACTACAACGCAGCCCCACAAAGCTGCCGCTGCTCTCGCCTTTTACTGCCTGTAAAGAGAGTGGGAAGTGGAACTGGCGGGAGAGATGGCTGCATGGTCCCTAATGGGCAGCCCAAAGCACGCAGCACGCAAAACATACACACGCCAAAGCGAGAGGCTCACATCACATAAAAGGTACTACGGTGGACAGGAGTAGTGTATAGCATGTATATATGTATAGGCTGCTTGTTGCGAAAGCGACCGAAAGTCGTAAATGACGCACTTTGGAGCCACACGAAATGAAAGCTTCAGTGCGCCTGTAACGAGGAGTAGAGGCAAGGGGAGGGTCGAGGATTGGTGAGCGAGACAAATGGAGAGAGAGAGAGAAAGAGACTTTTCTCCCCAGCGAGGACGAGTAAAGAAGGGTTGGCGAAACAAAGCAGATTGAGAGAGGCGAACATGCAACGACCTCAAATAAGAAAAAGAAGAAGGAGGAGCTGTCTGTTGTAGTAGGAGACGAGGCGATGAGTGTGGGCACCCCTTCCCTCATCGCAGCGCCGTGAGAACAATTTGCGAGTGATTACGGGTCCGAGTTCGCCGGAGTGATGACCCCGTGTAGTGTGTTTAGCAGCGTTTTCTTCGCATCTTGGGTCATTTATTTCTCTTCTCTTACTTACCCCCCCCCCCCCCCCCCTTCATTCGTTGCCTTCGTGCGACTGCTCCCAGCATTCGCTGCGTGGTCGTTCGCTCTGCAAAGGCTTGGAGCTCTCCGTGCGTATTATATATACACGCCCGTCTCGCAGACATGCATCGTTAATGCAGTGTATGTGCATAAACATCCCAGCGATGGCACGAGATGCATGGCCATCCTTTCGCCCATCATGTAAGGGTAGGTCTGGCCGGGGCGACGGCGTTCGGAAAGAGCAGTTTCGCCGGGAAGTATAAAGAGAAAGATGCGAACACATCGTCTTCACTGCGGCCTGCAAAGATACACGGGGCGTTGGTCCACAAGAAGAAGTGCCGTGGGTAGAGTCCACGTGACGCGTAGCCTGTGGACGCATAGTCTGAGTAGGCATAGCATAACTCGAAGACGTATGTCGCCCCTGGAAGCTTTGGGTTGGAAAACGTTTATTGCCAGCGCTCAACCTATAGTGGGCACTATATACTAAATGGCTCCGAGCCAATGGCCTCTGGAAGTATAGCCTGCAGGGCATGAACTGGTCTTCTGAGGCAACAGTCTTCTGAGGCAACATTCTTCTGGTCTTCTGAGGAACTTCTTTTTTTTTCACTGTGGCGTACAGGCAGACCAATGGGCGGCAAATTCAGCGTAGGGTTTTACTGTTAGCACCTTAACGTCATAACAATCACCATAGCGTACATGTACGCGCAGCGCACAAAACGGCTACCAGTGGTGGAATGCTGAGTAGTCGCTCAAATTGAGGGGCACACAGAGTACCCTAGCCAGTCAGTTTACAGTAACACGAAACTGGCCGCGAGGAAAGACTGCAGGACAGGCAGGGAAAAGATGCGAACGTATATAGAGGCGTCATAATCGGCGAAAGCTCATCCTTCAAGAGTTCTGGGCGCGCGCTGACATGTCGGAACGCACGGGGGAAGGGGGCATGGAGTAAGGGAGACGGAGGGGTGGGGGGAGGAGGAGGAGAGAAGATTGGCATGCGCTCTGCTCGTCGTCATGGGAGTGCTGTCTTCCCACTGCGAACGGGCTAAGCTCTGGCTGCTCGCATCGCGCGTGTGCAGCTTCGCTGCAGCTTGGCCACCGGCGGGAGGCGACGGGCTGGCGTTCCCACCCTCCCCCTCTTTCTCCTCCTGCTTAGCTTACGCGTACATGCAGCCTCCTCTCCTTCGAGCCAACCAACAAGCGCCGTGGTCGTGACTCGAGCTGTCAGCCTCGACTAACGAGGAAACGAGCGACTTCGCCACTCGCCCTGCTCCTTCGCTGCATGGCAATTTTCTTGCCGCTCTTCGTTCTATATTTCACTTGGTCCGCGGCGGGCGTGCAACGCGTCACAATCACGTCACCGCGCGGACGGGACGATGGGAGGAAACAGGTGATTGCGTGGATGGCCGCCCGCTGAGACGCACGCAGCTTGTGTGCGTACTATACTCGGCCACACTGTACTCGGGTTGTCTATTCCCTGCCCCCGTAGAATAGCGCTCTGCCCGTGCGAAGACGAGAATGCTCCTGGAGGGCCTGCTTACCGCTGCATACACCGAAATCCTCACGTTTTGCCAATCTCGAGTGCATGAGCACGGTCAGATGGGATTTCTCATGCTTAAACAAAAGGCGCTGCCTGGATTCGGCCGTATTGCGGTGGAGGCGAGTACAAAAGCTGTGGATGGGGATCAGTGTCCTGAGATTTCGGCGCAGGTTTTGAAGGGGCACTGAGCACAACTTGAATTTTTCCTGTGTTGATAGATTACCGCGTTCTAATGGAAAGATCGCTATTTTCAAACAAAGCAGTTTTTATGAGATATAATACAGCCCAGGTATCGGCGCCAGCGTCGGTTTTAACTAGCAAACTGTGATGACGTCAGAACGGTTTCTTTTACATAGATCTGCTAGGCTGTAGGACACACTGCCATTCATTAAGAACTAGTGGTCGCATTTTAATGCCAAAATTTTAATGCGGAAGCATTTCTTGTTTCATGAGGGGCGTGTACAGGACAGGACCTGTCATCAGAGCGTGTTCGAACGAACTGTGCGGCATCCATTATCACGGTAATTGACAGAATAATTGATTAAATAATTGTGTAATTACGTGAATGAATAATTAAGTCACCGAAATTGTCAATTAACCGAGTAATTAAATAATTTGACGAAATAATCGATTAAGTGAAAAGCCAATTACCTTGCAAATCAATCGGTACTTCAATCGATTTGCTAACTTAGGTATGAATTAATTAAATGAAGAATTAAGTTCAATTACAATCAGTTAAACCATCGAATGATTAATAACTGTACAGGTAATTGATCGAATTAATTACATCAATTAGTGAATTCACGCATTCTTTGGCAACTTAATCTAATTGGCGTATAAATTATTGAAATGGGTAATTAGCCATTCAGGTAACTAATTAATCAATTAATATTTCAGTGCGCTTATTAGACGCTCTACCCAAGTCTTCGGAGGTGGTAGAATCGAAGTTAAAGCGAAAACACTACTTAGAAACGGCAAAGGCATAAAGAAACCAACACGCAGCAACATAATCGGCAGCAGTAAGAGAAATGCTTTCGCATTACTGCACCTAAGCAGACTTAAGTGCACACCCGGAATTTTTAAATCAAGTGGCCGGAAAAAAATTGCACTTTGAAATATGCAGTTACTATTATTATACTGCAAAAGGGAATAGCAAAAAGCGGCTCCTAAGCTCTACAAGCATCGATGCCGAGAGTTGAACGGTAACGAGAAAGTTTAGCAGGAAGCTGAGAGAGGGAATCATATGCTTCGAGCATAGTTAATGGCATAGAAGCGTTCTATTAGAAATATGAATGGCAGTTATAAACACTATGCTAGAAATAACGGCAAAGAAGTTTACTTCAGCAAAACAATGCGTAGGGAAAACTACCAGTGATGGTCTTCTAAAGAAACTCATAGCTTTTTTAAAGTGGCGGCTCACGAACATCGATATTGTCATGCTTGATTAGGGCGGAGGCGTAGTTGTTGATTTCGCAATCTCTAATCCAGGGGTGTCTGACGAAGTAACTGGATATCCACAGGGTCCATTGTCCTAATCTGGCTTATGATGACAGTGTCTGGTTTGCTGGAACAGGAATATTGACATAATCAGCACCCGTCAGGTGATGGCCATACGCTTCTGACCACTTATAGGGCTTTCGTATTAGCAGCACAACCGCTGTATGAGTCATCGCAGCCTCCTCCGCGTTCGTCTTCAGCACTGTGTGCTGAGTGGCGTGTCTACCCACCTCCGGATGAGGCACCGCCCGTCCAAACAGCGGCCTTCACGTCATGCACTCGCGTGTTTTCGGGCCCACGGGCGTGTTTTGCAGTGTGCGTGTTGCAACCACCGCTCGAACCAGGTTGGGGCTACCACGCAGGTGGTCCTGGGCATAAATTAATTTATAGGTATGACCGGGCGACGAGCGTGTGTGGCCCGCGATGCTCGGGTGGGACGACGCAGTCAACAATTACGGAGGCGCCCCCTGTCGGCGCCACCCGCCTGCGTGAGACGAGCGCTGGAACAAGCGCGGAGCTGCCGGAGAGGTCGCGCGCTGGGGAGAAGGAGAGATCTAGAGGGCCAAACGAGACGTAAAGATGACCGCATGCATTGGCGAATGTTCGATATCGCCGAATAATTCGGGAGCAGCCAAGTGTTTTGACATTAATCCATCTGTGTCATCCCTCAGCATAAGGGCAAATAATCGCGCCCATAAGATGGGGCTCTCGCGTCCTGGTGGGATATTTCCTCGTGGTCATTGTGAGAGTTGAAAAGACAGTTACTATGCAACACTGCTCAGTACATAATGCTAAAAATCGTTGGTTTGTGTTCATAAAGGCTGGCGAGAAAGCGTGCAGCTGTCGGCGTCGACATTACAGTGAATTTTTCAATACCTGTGCTGCGTGACCTTCTTCTCTTCTGTCGTCATTCTGCAACAACGCGCAGCTGCTGATAAAATTTTAAATGAGAGACTCGCGATTTTTTTTTAATATAGTAGGCGTGCAGTCAAGCTTGCGTGTCGTCTGAGTCGCAGCCGAAAAGGCCTGCGTCAACCTTCTGGCCATTGAGGAGGCTGTCCAGGATTGTGCGAGGAGCTCTCCAGAGAAAGTACCTTCAGTGGTCGCGCCAGGTCCACCCGGCCCTTAGGTAGGTACGAGGTTCATCCCTAATGTGCGGATGCAATCTTTCTTGAGAAATTCATCCTTGTATGCATGTAATTAAAGGGATCCATTCCAGTCAACCGGGACATTTTTCTGCAAGGTCAACCGCCTCACTTTTCGTCTTTCCCCTTCTGTCTTTCCAGCCTTGTAGTCTGGAGAATGGGCCCTACCTGTAGTGACCATATGAGGCCTGGAACGAACTCTACAGACCTTAATGGGCCTTAATGGGTTAACGTCCCAAAGCGACTCAGGCTATGAGGTACACCATAGCGGGGTCTCCTGATAATTTCGACCATCCGGGACTCTTTAACGTGCACTGACATCGCACAGTACACGGGCCTGTAGCATTTCGGTGGCCCCCAGGCCGGGAACGAACACACGCCTTTCAGGTCAGCAGCCGAGCACCATGACCAGTGAGGCATGGTGGTGGCTTACCAACTCTTTAGGGAGTGACCCAATAGGAAAATGGGATTCCAGGTAGGGATGCCGATTTAGCCTTTGAAGGGCAGGGAAATACTATACAAATGCCTGCTCTGAAAGCTTGTCTTGTGTTCAGAAACCGGAGCCATTGTCCAGCGGTAGTAATCAGACGAAGGCGGTAATAAGCGGGCGACACGAACGCTCGACTGCAACAGATTTTTTACTGGCAGCGCGCAGGTGAGATTAATCGAAGTCTGCGTGGCAGGGGCGCCTCAGTGCAGTGCAGTCGTTCGCGTGTGCGCTAAGCCGAGCACCATATAGTGCCGTTATTGCTGCAATGACGCTTAGTGCTATACTTTTAATAAATAACATTCACATCGGAGCAATCGCAGCACAAAGTGCCCCACTGAAGCGCATGCTGCAATGAATATACTTATTGAAGCACCCCTGTGGTGCTCATGCTGCAGTGAAGCTTACTATCGTACTCTTAATAAAAAACGGTTGCATTGGCACAATTGCAAGACAAGGCTGCTCCACTGCAGCGCATGCTGCAAAAAATGCACTCCATTGAAGCACCTTTGCGGTGCTCACGCTGCAGTGAAGCTTACTGCCGTACTATTAACAAATAACAGTTATACACTGGACAAATAGCACCACAAGGGTGCTCCACAGCTGTGCATGCTCCAAAGAATGTTCTCCATTGAGGGACCCATGTGGTGCCCATGTTCCAGTGAAGCTTACTGCCGTAGTCTTAATAAATAACGGCTACATCGGAGATATTGCAGCACAAGCGTGCCCCACTGGAGCGAATGCTGCAAAAAATGTACTACATCGAAGTACTCCTGTGACGCTTAATGCCATGCTCTTAATAAATAACATTTACACTGAAGCAATCGCAACACAAAGCTGCCCGGTGCAGCGCATGCTCCAAATAATGTATTTCGTTGAAGCACCTTTGTAGTGCTCATGCGCCACTGAAGCTATAGTCTCAATAGATAACAGTTGCATTAGAGCAATCGTAGCACAAGGGTGGTCCACTGCAGCGCATGCTGCAAAGAGTGCACTACAATGAAGCACCCTTGCGGTGCTCATGCTTCAGTAAACCTTACTGTCATGCTATTGAGGAAAGTAAGTTTTAGTTAAATGTCTCGCAGTTTACAACAGGTTAATAAGCCGAACAAAACAAGCAATTCGACCAAAATGGCTAGTTTTAAGTTCCAAGTAATGTACTCCATTGATTCATCTCTGCGGTGCTCACGCTCCGCGACCTAGAAAGGGGCGCCTCAATAGATCCTATAGGGGGGCGTTAGGGGGGTTCAGGAATTTCGCTTGTTTTAAAATTTCACGATAAACACGCGCTTCCTTGTCGATGTTGAAACTTCTTTGGAGCCAAAGCAATAAACGAGAGATATGGGGGTTCGAAAGGGGTTTGAAAACACCTAGCATTATTGCGGAAGCGTGGTGGACGGCCGACGCGCATTTTGGAGAGGATTTAAGGTCTGCGACATAGAAAGAAAATGGTTCTTAGCAAACTGCGCATTGCATTAACAGAAGCTCTTCTATAGTCCATTCAAGTGAGCTTTTTAGGAGCAGTGTGTGTATGACAAGAACTGCGCTCTCATGGCCCGCTTAGCGTTCCTCTACAGTGTGGAAACTTCCTGCTCGCATGATCTCTGTACTGCTGGCTCTAGAAGACTCACGCTGTGGCACTTAGCGCCGCATCTGTCTCATTAGCGTGCAAACATACCTGTAGCAGCGCTACTAACGTTAACGTGTATGACAAACAAGGGAAAGGAAATGAAGGGCTCGTTTGATCGTTTGATAAATTTATGAACGAAACCAACAGTCACCAAAATCAAAGTGCACAGGGGAATGTTTCTGGAAACATTCCCTTATGCACCTTGGTTTCGGTGACTGTTGGCTTCCGCAAGCGCGCGCGCGCGCGCGCGCGCGCGTGTGTGTGTGTGTGTGTGTGTGTGTGTGTGTGTGTGTGTGTGTGTGTGTGTGTGTGTGTGTGTGTGTGTGTGTGTGTGTGTGTGTGTGTGTGTGTGTGTGTGTGTGTGTGTGTGTGTGTGTGTGTGTGTGTGTGTGTGTGTGTGTGTGTGTGTGTGTGTGTGTGTGTGTGTGTGTGTGTGTGTGTGTGTGTGTGTGTGTGTGTGTGTGTGTGTGTGTGTGTGTGTGTGTGTGTGTGTGTGTGTGTGTGTGTGTGTGTGTGTGTGTGTGTGTGTGTGTGTGTGTGTGTGTGTGTGTGTGTGTGTGTGTGTGTGTGTGTGTGTGTGTGTGTGTGTGTGTGTGTGTGTGTGTGTGTGTGTGTGTGTGTGTGTGTGTGTGTGTGTGTGTGTGTGTGTGTGTGTGTGTGTGTGTGTGTGTGTGTGTGTGTGTGTGTGTGTGTGTGTGTGTGTGTGTGTGTGTGTGTGTGTGTGTGTGTGTGTGTGTGTGTGTGTGTGTGT